>BKCP01006183.1:1129383-1147627 GCA_008636005.1 Striga asiatica
AAACTAATGGTAGTTTAATTTTATTTAATATTTTATTTTGCAGAACTAATAAATTACATTTATGGCCATGATTCAACTTATGCAAAATAATATTTTGCGAGACATAAATAATTAAATGGATAAATTAAATCATACGCGTATTTGTAGTAATTTAAAAATAAAATCTAAAATAATTTACTATTTATCTTTTACTTTTATTTGATGGTATATAATAGCTTAAAACTTAATTTACATGTATATCACATAATATATCACATAATATGGGATATATCACATAATATAGCTCGGATGAGCCGGCCAAAGTTAGCCCGAGTTAAGGGCTCTCAGACAGGTCGAACAGTACGCTATTCACACTTTGGTAGTTTGGACTTATTAGACATGTATGTAGAGCTCGGACACGTGACTGAGGACGTGCCTGCAGCTCAGACATAGTACAACTCAGATATATGACTGAGGCATCATGGACTAAAGGAGCTCGGACCTATCAGATGTGTCTGTAGCTCGGACATAGTACAACTCGGACACATGGAATGAGGACGTGTCTATAGCTTGGACATATGAATGCTCGGATATAATAATAGGCGAATAGCTCGGACCTTTGACAATGAGATGTCAGAAAGCCAGATAGCTAGCGGATAAATAATAGCTCGGTTATGGAACAAATTGGTCAACACAGTACCAGGCTGTTAACAAGGGACACGTGTATGGACAAATAAAAAGGGTAGATGATTTGATGGATAAGAATGGAGCTCGGGTAGACCCACAGGTAGCCAAATAACTCCCAAAATCACAGTCGCTCATCATAGCCTATTATAAAACCAACAAATTTTTCACTGAAAACGCCATTTTTATAAGGGATCAAGATTTTTTTTACCTCTGATTCACAAGGGCACCACATTGCACCCATCCTCCCCAAAAAGAAATTCAAATCCTATGTTCCAATGGCGTTTTACTAGTTGGGTTTGTCTCATTCCTCTGTGTGTTATTAAAGGGAGAAAGATTTGGGCATGCTTGAATACAAATATATCCGCTCAAAACGGATTTTCAAACTTTTCGAAGGGAAGTCACTCAACCGGAAAGAAATCAGCATGCTATTTGAAGGTCAGTCCCGAGTTCCAAGAAAGTGGAGAGGCTAGAAGGAACTGTTTTTGTTATCCATAGTTAATTTTAAAAAAAGGCAGTATGGTTAGTTGTTAGTGGAATTTTGAGTTTATATTAAAATAATATTTAAAGTAATATAACTAAAGTTGATTTGATGTAAAAGTAGGAGATATATGATGTTAAGTGATGCTAGTGAAAATTATGTAAATAGATGAATATTGAATTAAAGTTGATGTGAGTTGAATGAATGAATGATTGATATTATTCAGTTATATTGATAATACTGGGGATGGTAAATTTGAGTTAAGTTGAGTTGAATTTTGGGTATGAATTGAGTTTTTTAATAAATAAACACACCAAAGAGTTAAGGTGAAGACACATTTGGTAACAAAATGCAATGATTAATTTTGATTTCAGGCCGGAAGAGAAATTAGTTGATGAGATGTATTTCAATACCATTTTCGATTTTTATTTTGGGACCATTTGTGGGGGATAAAATGCAATGATTTATTAGGCATTTCGAACTAATGGTAATAAAATTTTATTTCATAGTTTACTTTGCAAAATTAATAAATTACTTTTATGGCCAACTTTAGCTTATGGTGAGCTTCCCATTTTCTTATTGGGGAGCTTCCCGTTGTTTCATTGGAGAGCTTATTCTCTTATAGAAGAGTCTATTTCCTTCTTTAGGAGGGCATTTGCGGCATTTCAGTGTGTTTTTTATCCTCATATTTTTTCGCAGGCATCTGTTTTCACTAGAGTTCAATTTTTCATTTTAGGGCTTTTCCAAGGAGGGCACTAATTCTCATGTCTCAGTAGATGATGTAGAGCGATGGTTGAGGGCATTTTCTCGTTCAACAGTGGAGAATCTAGTTATTGACATTGGGGTGGAGGATGTTTGAGCCAACCAGGAAGAATGTCAGAAAAGTCTCTTTGGGAAATTATTGGGGACAAAAGGGAGAGCCTTGTGGGGATCAAGAAAGCTATGGGCCAACTTTGAAGGATTCAGAGTTTGGTAGATGTAATAGATATAGGGTCGAATTACCTTCTATTTATTTTTGATAAAATAGAGGATTTGAAAAAAGTGGCTGGGGGGCATAATCTGGATCTCCAATAACCAGTTCCTGATATTACAAAATTGGAAGGAGGGTTGAGGGTCACTCATGAGTGCCTTGATGAGCTACGATTTTGGGTGCAAGTTCATCATGTCCCTTTGAATTGGTTAACTTTGGAATTAGGACTCAAAATTGGCAAAGTGTTCAAAAAGTTGTCAAATGTTCTGATGTGCAATTTTGGGAGTCAGGGAGTTAGATTTATCAAATTATTGGTGATGATTAATATTAAGGAAGCTTTACCTTGATGTGCTTCTAACAGATTAGGGGACCAGTTGGTACTGTGACCTTTAAATACGAGAGGATAATAAATTTGTGCTTTTACTTTGGGAAGGTTGGGCATACAGAGATAGCATGTTCTCTTAGAATGGATGATATAACTAAGAATGATATGGAAGAAGGTCATTTTGGTGAGTGTTTGAGAGGTTCATAAGGAGTACAGGGAAATAGTTGGAATCAATCGAGCTCCTTTTCTGGCCAAGCTAGAAATTCACCTTCAACAACTAGTAATAATCATACTGTTGTTGCTGAGAATGAGGACATGATTAGAGGTTTTTCTATACAGAAAACTAGTCCATTGGAATGGAATTTAAGCCAAGAGCAGCAAAAGGAACAATATCTCAATCAAGTGGAATCCAACTCCTCTAAGCAGGTTTTGGTTTATTCTATTGAGAATAGTGAAAAAAAATCTGGTGATTTATAATACACATCACCTCTCACCTGAAAGTGACCTAGTGAGTACACTGATATACAGAGATGACAAGATGGAAGTGAAGTAGAAGGCTAAAAAAGTTTTTATATCTTCTCCTACTATAGAAGCCAAACAACATCAGGATGCCCAACCAATGGCAGACAAAAAGCCTTGAAAAGATCACTAAAAAATGAAGGGATATTACAAAGGTGTTCTCGGGTTAGTGTTTCGGGAGGGAAGGCTCTATCAATCAAAAGAGGTAGAGACCAAGAGGGGGGCTTTATTGTACTTGCAGAAGGAGCAACCCATTCTTACAAGGAGGATAAGAGAGCCAAGCTTCAATCTGGATAGGTGGAGAGGACCAGCATTGGGTGGTCGCGAAATCACCAATGAAGGCTCTAGTGTGGAACTGTAGATGTCTGGGTGGGCCCTCTAAAGTTCCTCAGATCAAGAATTCCACAAGGATCCACCATCCAATTTTTACTTTCCTCTCAAAAATTAAAAAATCAAAAGCTTCACAAAAACAATTTGCAAGAAAATGGGTATTGAAGATAGACACCTCTTAGTAGAGCACATTGGTACAAGTGGGGTTTTACTTTTGCTTTAGGACCACGCTGTAGAGATTATTAGCATGTACAATGAAAACTTCTTTATAGCAGTGCAATTTATGGCCAAAGTAGGTGCTTGTCTTTGTTGGGCAGTATTTGTTCACCTAAGCACACATCTGAAAATGTTATCATAACAAAGTGGATCTTCAAGAATAAAACAGATGAGTATGGTAATGTGACCAGAAGCAAAGTAAGACTGGTAGACAACTAGTATATATAAAGATAGAAGAGATCATATGAGAAAGACGGATGGTGAAAGAAATAAGAATAATTCTAGAACTATTTTATCAATCAAATCAATGGACACGATGAAGTCAAAGTTGAGTAACAATGGTCAAACCTGCCGTGGTAAATTTGTAAATATGTTAATATCCACTGGTCAAATAAGTACCTCAGAGGGAAGTTGTGTAATTTCATCATCCTAACCACCAATTCAGTGGGCACCATACATAACCTCCCCACCATTCCTATGCTCCCCTCTCTCTCTCTCTCTCTCTCTCTCTCTTTCTCTCTCTCTCTCACACACACACATATATACACACACACATACACTCACACACACACACACACAGTCGCACACAACACACACTTATGCACCGTTGACTAGCAGCCACATCACAACCGTAGACTCAGATCGTAGCCCCAACACGCCCAGACATTCACGTCGTAGAATCCGCCACAATACGCCGACTCCGCCAGACCCGCTGCTGCCAGAGCTCTCATGTTGACACCGATTAGTTGGTCATGAAGCTTCTCGGTCAGGAGGAAAAAATACGTTTGAGCCAACCAAGCTCGTCGTCGGAGTTCAAGATTGTATGAATCCATCAAAGTGTTGTGAGGAAATCAGACGCAATCTCATTATTTCGGGACCCATAGGGGGAGATAATGACGGCGGCGGCTAGGGCTGTGTCGACGGTGACAGGACCGACGGAGGGTGGTGGGTGAATTTGGCGATTCCGGTGGCTGGTTGGGGGGACTGGGATGTGTATTGTGGTTGGGGACCCTCAAATGAAAATTTGATATGTTTCAAGAATTTTTATAAGCAGTTTCATAACTTTTATTATATTGTAATTTAGTACTTGAGGCAAATATGTAATTTATTAAAACATCAATACATGCACAATGATAATAAATAAAATGCTCAATAATGTGCAGCCTATTATGTATTAATGTGCAATTCGTTTAACAATATTATGCACAGTTTCAATCGCTATTGTGCAATCTGAACCGACCAATCTTTTGTTTCAAACCAATTTAATACCGAACAGAATCAACTTGTTTATTTGATTGGTTAATCGAATTACCCGAAATAACTGAATTAAAATATTATTTATATTATAATATCTAGTATTTTAATATTTTTTAAACAAAAGATTCAGTATAAAAAAATATTTTCAGTGATGTAAACTCCATATAACATTAATGTAAACTCAAAGTGACCGGTCGGGTTCGGTCACTGTAGTACAATCTTGAAGTCACTAATGTTCACTCCATATAACATTAATGTAAACTCAAAGTGCAACTATTTTCTTATAATAAAATATTCAGTATTTATAATTTTTTATTTAAAAATTTATATAATTTTTTACTTAATACTTTATATTATTTTTGGTTGAACAAAAATAATATATATATAGATAAAATATAAAAATAATATTTTTTTTTGTATAATTTGATCGTTTCTGTTATTAGATTATTTTGTAAATAAAACATAAATCGGACCAAAAGAACCAAAATTTTAATATTTATGAAAATGCACATTATTATGTTAATATGCATTCTCGAACGCATTAACCTGCATTTAGTCTAACGTTATGGTGCAATTTGACAGTAACTAATGTGCATCATATTGTATAATATAGCGCATTCTATATAGTGTTGGTTCTTTTATGTGAAAATCCAAATTAAAATGAATCAAAATAATTTGGTTATTCGGATGGTTAATCTAAATACCCTAAATAATTGAAATGATTTATTATTTATATTATAAACATATATTAAATATATTTCATATTTTTATTTAATATTAAAAATACACATATATAAATATAATATTTTGTTCAATATTCTTAATAGTTTATTTAATATTAAAAATAAAAAATATATATATAAAATAATATTTGTATTTAATATTTTATATTTATTTTTCGTTGAAATTACATAATATATATGTATAAAATTAAATATAGAAAATTAATAATTTTTATATATTTTTCATAGTTTACATATTTGAGCTATGGATAAAATTGAAATATAAAAAAAAAATCTTAAATTGCAATTAAGTCCTTTGAGATTATCAAATTCTCATTAAAGAAACCCAATCACCCCCAAGCTTTTATGTTTTATTCGGCCACTGAAACCAGTCGCGGCTGCTTCGCTTAGTTGCACGTAGAGGTGCAGACTCCGATGATTGAGGCGGTGGACAGTGCCAGTGGCAGCAGCGGCCGGTGGCGAAGTTCCACAGTGGCGAGCGGCTTGATGGTGCCGTTTTTACAAGACCGACGACCATGGGCACGACAAGACCAGCGACACGATGAGATCAGTGGCCGCAACCATTTGGATGAGACCAACGGCGTGAGGAGACGGCGTCGAGAGGCTACAATGACGGAGCGACTGCCGACTGGGCTGCGGAGAGCGATGGCGAGCGGGGGGGAGGGGAACCGACGGCCGTGAGCCGCGTCGAGGATTGGCTCGAATTCGCCTGCTGGAGTTTGTGCGTGAGTGTGTGTCGTGTGTGCATGTATGTAATGTTTGTGTATATGTGTATACAGAGTGTGCGTTTTGTTTATTGTGTGTGCACGTGTGGTTTGGTGTGTGTGTGTGGGGAGAGAGAGAGAGAGAGACATGTGAGGTGGCAGACGGGCCCCACATGGTAGTGGTTGTGTGGTGGCATGGGTCCCATTGTTGAGTGTGGAAAATTACCACATTTTCCTTAATGAAGGTATATTTTTGGTCTTTTTTTATCCATTAGATCATCCAATCTAATAACTACGATTCATTCTTATTTCTTTCACTTAGCACATTTCTCACTTGAACTCAACCCTATCATGTATATTATATATATATATATATAGGGGCTGGTTCAAATAAAAACTAGTCCTAGTGTGAGAACCGTGAGAACCATATTTGATGTTATTTTTAATTGTATATGATTCTATTTTTAATATTAGATGATGCTATCATTTTCGCAAATGCTAATATAAATTGTGTTGCTATTTTTAATAAAATCCATCTTGGTTAAAAATAGCACCAAACACAATCAATCATAGCACTACTCACAATTAAAAATAGCAATTCTCACGGTTCTTACACTAAAAACTTGGTTCTCATATAAACACACACATACATATGTAGATGTTAAATTTTAGACATGTTTTTCTTCAACATAGTTTACAAAAAATTTAGGTGACTCCACATTTTTTAAAAATAATATAGAATATTTTAAATACTTTTATGTATTTTTAAAATATTTTAGGTATTTTTAATATTTTAAATATATATGTTTTATGTTTTTTTATACAAGATAATTTTATATTAATTACAACACGCCGAGCACATCATCAGGAGAATACAGACCCACGTGTATCGAACAATATTCGCCGCATACCTGAATGCCTCTTTGACTTCGCTTCGCCAATACTTCCGACTTCACTGCGCTTCGCTTCGTTTGTTCCTTTCCTTCACTTCGGTTCGCTTCGTTTGTTCCCCTTATTTTTTATTGACATACGTAAATTATATCACATGTTAACTCTATATTTTTAATTTATAATTATTATTTGATATTGTTTACGCACATTGTAATTTATAATTTCTAGTGCGGTACTCGTGCAATGCACGGGCTAGTATTATTAAGGGAAGCATTTAGATTTGGATACTTGGATGATTGGTCGTAACATAAAACAGATGTATTGAAATAAAACAAAATGTTAATTATATATTATTGAATACCTCCTTATACACAACATTATTTGTTTGGTCTTTTGATACATCGTCATCATCACAATTTTAAATCTGAAACCCTTATGATTCGTAACGCGTGAAACAGCTACATACAGCTGACTATGATTGAATACCAATCTCAAGAATAGGCCAACTTACGATAAAGATTGACCCTTAATCTTGTTTATCGTCATGTCGTAAGAAACCATCAGTGGGAAGTGTCTTCACTAGAATTTGAAAGGTATCCTAATATTAGAAGGAGTTAGCTTCATGCGCGGAACCAACATATTTTCACCTAAATGATCTCCAGCGAGGATTTTACATTCTAGCACATGAGCGGAGAGCTTTGTAACAACCAATCGCGTTACGTTGCACAATCCCATGTATATATCCATATTTCTCAACAACATGACCGGAGTTCTTATCTTCAAATGCAACTCATGATTCAACACTCCAGAACATTTGATAGAATTCAAGAACTTAGGCGTGTGTCGATTAGATAAAAGGTCGTTCTGACAATCTGACTTGCGCATACTGTCAGAACTCAAATAAGTATGTCCTTCACCAAATTCAATGACGTCATGTACTGATTAATAGACTCAACAATCTCTAACGGTGGTGCTAATATGGCTCTCCTTCAGATAACTAAGATCATCGGTTGTTTTTTTAAACATGGATATGTGCTTTCAACAATTTGTGCAATCGGATGGTCAGATGGGTTCAATCACTATATCTTCAGGTATGTCTATCACAACACAACCATCATTTGAGCCCCCTATAGTTCCATCTCCGAGCTCGCTATCCAATCGGCAATTCAAGTTAGCTCCTCACGTTCATCTTTATCATCAAGACATTGAAGACGCATGTTTTTCATCGGCATCAAAGCTGAACAGTCTCTCGAAGAAGTAATAGTCACATTAACAATATCCTGACGACTCCTTTCGGAATGAATGGGAGAATTTGTTGAAAGTCTCCACCAAGAATAGCAGGCTTTCCTCTGAATGGCTTGTAATGATTCATAGGTTTAATTTCTCCAACGATAACTTTCAATGATGTGTCTAAACCGAATTTATGTTGACATTTTATTTATTATATATCACATTTATTGCATTTGATATTGTTTATTATATATATCCAAATTAGTGTGATGACATGGATTATATAGATATGAATCGTGATTAGTGTTTAAACAAATGTGGTTTATTTACATGTTTAATCACGATAACGAAAGTGATATAGCTTCCAATAATTTCTACTTGGATTACGGCTAAATCAAGGGTAATTAGTTTGAAATTTGTACTTAATAAGTACCATTATTAAAAGGTGATCGGGTCTCGAATATAAATTAATTAATCCCTAGGTGATTGTGAATTTAAGCATGTGAAAAGGTGTGTATTAGCATAAATTGAGAGCCTAATTAGCTTTTTGACTAACTCAGTCAATAATACGTAATGCTAAATGCAAACCCATGTGCCTAGAATTTACACACAGATATGCGTCAATTATAGAATTGCAAACAGTATTGCAGTACATTTAATGCACTATTCACGACTTAATATTTTTTTTTTTATTTGAATAATTTTATCATTTTTTGTATGTTGTTTATATTTGGTTTATTTTGATATATATTATATTGACGTGTATTAATAAATTTATAATTGTATCAAAATATTATTCTAGATAAACACATTTATTATGTTAACTTACTATAAATTAAAATAAAGCATTATTAGAAATAATAATTTTTTGTTTAATTGTATTTCGTAAAAAAATAATAGACTCGCCAAGAATATAAATGTTCGTTATACGTATGAAATAATATGTAATCAAATTACTTTTATTCAATAAAATTAATTCAAAATAATGGTAATAAAAGGAAAGTATTATGGGCAGAGTAAAATGTAGTGCGAACGGTTGAAGCTAAAAGTTTTAATTTTCAGTTTACTTTACTCTAGAGTTAAGTAAACTGTATACTAGAATATAAATAAAACTTGAAGATGACTCGTAGTGAGGATATATATTCCCCCTATATATAATTTTCGAATTTGCTGAGGTTAGATTGCATGCTTCGAAAGTTTATTTGACATAAATTTGTGCATCGTATTGACACATATTGTATATACTTTGTTTACCAACTAGGTTTGGAATTATCAAAAAATTATCTTACCTTTCATTTTCTTAAATTACCATATATTATCTTTCTTTTTTATTAATTACTATACACTACATTTCCTTTTTCTTATTTAATTAATATATTATTTATTATAAATATTTATTCTGCTTATTTTAAAAAAATAACTTTTTTTATTTCTGTAATTTTTTCCACTATGATATATCAAAATAAGCATCTTTAACGACTTTTAATTTTATATCCATATTGCATATATAATGTAAAAATTATTTCAATGTCTTTTATTTATCATACTAAAGAAAATTATCAAATAAAAATATAATTAGTCCATAAAGTAACAATAATTAAATTTAATAATATAACATAAACAATCATTTTGGTATATTGTTTTTATAGATCTGGAGAAAATTTACAAATTGAGTATTAACAAACAAATGAATATGAAAAATATGAAAAAAAAAAATCGACACCAAAACTCTTCGATGGTCATGAACCGGAAGCACCTCCTTCACGTTAGTCGTATTATACAAATTAATTAGGAAACGAGAAAAAAAAATTGATTATTTGATAATTTAAGCTAACAAAAGCCTAAAAGTTACTATTAGAGAGTTAATGAACACAAACATTTGAGCATAATGCGAGATCGTGAGAATTGAGAAATGAAGATGAAGAGTGAAGAAAGATGCGAAAAATGATTTGTAAGAAGGGAGTTCAACTACGACGGGTTATAAGATTTTTTCAATTTGTTCTACTAAGATTTATCTCATTGAAATAATAAATAAAATATTTTTTTTAACAAAAACTACTACTCATCTCAATTAATTTTTCCTTTAAAATTCCACTAACAAAATTAATATTATTATTATTATTATTTCGAACAAAAAAAAATTCACCACTCATATATTTCTAATAACCGTTATCAAACAAATGTTCTATTATTTTATATTTACATTTATATATATATTCATTCCCAATTACGATNCATTTTACGATGGAATATTATTTTTGATTATGAAAAAATCCTATATCGAATTGCACCGGGAAAAAATAGGAAAAAATAAAACAAAATCCTATCCAACAAACTCGTTGGTTTTAGGCGGGGCCCGAACCAGTCAGATAAAAAAAATTATATAGTCGGCCCAGACTAGTTGACTTCAAGCCGGACCAGTTCACCAGGTGTCCGAGTTAGAGTCTGAACCGAGTCCGACCACGTTAACTAGCTTTAAGATTTCAACAGTGAGTCAAAAAGAGATCGCACATTGTGAGGACTAACATGACGATATAATTTGTGATAGGTTAGTAACATCATTAGTGCTTATAATAATACTTATTTTAATATGTGTTCGTTTCCAATAATACTCCCATATTATTCCTTCTACACTAATTAAATAATTCCAACTTAAAAGGTGGTCATATGCTTCGTACCACACTACGGTTATTTGATTTAAATGTGTAGTGCAATCCTACACTCTATTAGTCATTCATATTATTTAAATTACGACAAAGAAAGAAGTACCGAAAAAATTCTCAATCCTAGTTTAGTTATTATTATTATTTTTTTTTATTATTTTTTTTTAACGAAACGATAGATAACTCAATAAAAGAAAGGATACAATATCCGAATACAATCCACAAATACAAATATACCGCATGAAATGGGAGACCTCAACACTGAGGTCTAAACAATAAAAAACAATACTAAGGCAGCAAAACGCTGAAATCCTAAGCATCATCCATGAACAAAGAGGCTTGAAGAGATATTAAACTGTCCAAAGGCCTAGAATAGCTCGTCCATCCTCCCACCGCAAGTCAAGTAACAATAAATTCAGTTCACTCCCTCACAGCTTGTTGAATAATGCACTGTTCGGGAATATTTTAATTTTTAAAAATCCATAAGTTGCGGGACTTCCAGAACCACCATAGAATGTACGTCGAGAGTTGGATTCTATTTTCATTGACTTCCTTGTGGCTTAGAGAACAAATGCTCCACCACCAGTCAACAAATTAAGCAGGTGGTTGGGGAAAGTTATCCCAGGTTAATGGAGCCACACTCCACACCCTTTTGGCTTTTGAACACTGCCAGAGAGCATGCTCAATTGTTTCCACATCTTCTCCACAGACTGAGCAGATAGGATCAAGTGAGACTTCTTTCTATTAATAAGATTCTGTGAGACAGACAGAGCATTGGAAAAGCATTTCCAAATGAAATGCTCTATCTTGTCTTTGATCTTCAATCTCCAGGTCCTAGCTCTAACTTACACATCTTTAGTTCTAGAGAGGCTGCCTTCAGGTCTGTCAAGAAATGAGAGTTTATTCAACATTAGATTAGAATAGGCAGAGGCAACAGAAAATGGCCCTTTCTTGGAATTAAGCCATAGCCAGCTGTCATGCTTTTCAGGATTAAGATGTTTCAGCTTCAAAATAGCATCTGCAGTATCCTTGTCAAAGAGAGGGGAAACCAGATCAGAGTTCCATTGCCTTCCATCTGGAGTGAGCAATTCATGTACCCATCTTCAAAGTTGTTTCATAATCATTGCTTCATTAAAAAGTTGTATGTCTTGAAATCCCAAACCTCCCATTTCCTTAGGAATTGTGATCTTCTGCCAGGCCACCCATGGGATTCCTTTGTCCAGATTACTACCTCAGCTGAGGAGAGAAACTTATTCTTCCAACTCTGAATTTGGCTTCTCACTGCATCAGTGACATAAGAGAAAGTTTGGATCTTGGACTTACCAATTCCCAAGGATAAGCCTAGATATTTAGTAGAGCTATGGACAGGGATATCATTGAGCACAAAGCAGATATTGTTCATCACATGAAAAGGGGTATTCTTACTGAAAAAAAAAATGAAAGATTTGTTCCAGTTAACACTTTGACCAGAAAAAGCCTGATATTTATCCAAAATGCTCATAAGTTGGTACGCCTGATTAGAGTCAGCTTTACAAAAGATTAAAGTGTCATCCGCAAACAGTAAGTGAGAGTGAGTAGGCCCATCTTTAGAGAGTCTGACACCTTTAAGTCCTCCCAGACCATCATCATGATGAAGTAAGCCAGAAAAAACCTCAGCAACAATGATAAGGTAGGGGGTCCCCCTGCCTAATTCCCCTAGAAGGTTGAACCAACCCAGTAACAGAACCATTAATATTGAAGGAGAATACAAGAGTAGTAATGCAGCCCATGATCCAAGAAACAAACTTGGTATGAAAACCCATTTTGCACAAAACTTGTTGAATACTACCCCATTCCAGTATGTCAAAAGCCTTTAACAAGTCAAGCTTAATAGCCATGAAAGAGTTCTTACCTGATCTGTGCCTATTAAGGAAGTGAAAAACCTCCTGAGCCACAACAACATTATCCAGGATAGACCTGCCTGGTATGAAAGCTGCTTGAGTGTCACTGATGCATGAGTGGAGGCAAGGCTTGATCCTGTTGGCTAGAATCTTAGAAATTGTCTTGTAAAGCACTCCACATAGGCTGATGGGCCTGAAGTTTCTCAAAGAGACTGGGTGCAGACATTTTGGAATTAAGGTTATGATGGTGTGATTCCAGTACCTAAGCATTCTTCCTGTCTCAAAGTATCTTTGAATGGCTTCACATATGTCTTCCTTGAGGAGAGGCCAAAAGTGTTGATAAAATAGGCAGGTCATGCCATCTTCTTTAGGGGATTTTTCAGAGCTCATACTGAATAGTGCAGTTCTTATCTCATCTTCCTCAATGTCAGCAATCAAAGCAGCATTCTGAAGCTCAGAGAATGAGGATGGAATGATGTTGAGAAAATCATTAGTACAGGATGATCCTTCTGAAGAGTATAGCTTGTCATAGAAATGGCAAACACAGTTCTGAATTTCCTGAGGGGATTCAAACACTCTCCCTTCTTCATCAACCAACCTAGAGATGGCATTTAATTTCCTCCTTTGTGTGGTAAGGGCATGAAAGAACTTTGTGTTCTTATCACCCTCTTTAAGCCATACTTGTCTTGACTTCTGTCTCCAGTATAGTTCTTCTTCTAAGTGAGCCTTGTTCAGTTGATCTGATAGGAATGCCAAGAGTTCCAGTCCCTATCACCCCCTTCAAGTCTAAGAGAATCCAGGGCTGCTGTGAGTGAGCTGATCTTTTTCTGGTTGTCAGAGTGGTGTGATTTACTCCAAGAAAGAAGAGCAAGTCTGGTAGCTTTGATTTTTTTCTTTCACTTTAAACATTGGTGTCCCTTCTACCGGTTTGTGCCCAGGCTTCCTCAATCACTTCTTGCACACCTTCCTTAGATAGCCATCTCTTATCAAATCTGAATCTGCTTTTTCTCTTGATTGACTGAGGGTCAGTGTTGATGAGGAGCATGCTGCGGTCTGAGGAGCTCTGAAAATGTTGTCCACAGTGGCATGAGGATGAGCATTAAGCCACTCTATAGAACAGAAGGCTCTGTCCAACTTTACTTCAACAAACTCTGAGTCTTCCCTGTTGTTTGCCCAAGTGAATTGGTATCCTTGCCATGTAATTTCTGTCATGCCCATATTGGCAATAAATCATTTGAAGCCCATGAAACTCTACAGAGATCTGAGAGAGCCACCTCTTTTTTCCTCATTAGAGCAAAGATCATTCCAATCCCTTGCACAAAGCTAATGATTCCCCCATTTGGTTTGCATCATTAACAATTGTTCTCATTGGGATTCCCGGATACTTTTGATAGAGCTGAGATAGACCAGAATGAGCCAAGATCTGTTGTTGTCCTGCTCAGTAGAGAATTCAACTTCCAAGCAAAAGTCATGACAGATAATTTGAGAAATAATAATATCTTTATCCCACATCAAAAGCAAACCTCCAGAGAGCCCAGAGGGATTAACAGATTTCCATCTACCTTCACATCTTAAACTAATACAAACAGTATTTACAAAAGATTCAATTTTTTTGGTTTCTGATAGAAAAGTAAAAGCTGAGTGGTGGGTCCTTATGGACTCTTTGAGTAGGGGAATTGTAGAGGGGCCACCCAAACCTCTACAATTCCGCACCAGGACTCTCATTGATCACTGGTTGGCCCATTAAGGCTGGCCAACTCCATCTTTTCTGAAGAGAGTTTAGGTTTCTTACTTGGATCAGCAGGAGAGGGGTGAACTTCATTCTGATGAGACATGTCTTGGTCTGCAACTCTTCCCCTTTTGTGAGTGATATTTGTTGAGGAGTTTGTAGGGGTCCTTTGGTTTTGAGAGATCAACAATCTTCCTTGTGAGGCAGTTGCCCTTCTACATTTTCTGCCTTTAGGTTTGACAGGAGAAGAAGAAGCTGATGTGTGAAGGGCATTCTCAGTAACCATCTCAGTGGTGCTGTCCACCTCATGTGTAAATTCAACTCCTTCTTCGATGGTCCTAAGTTCATTCAGTTTGGTGTCTTGGGTGCCACTCTTCACCTTATCAGAGACATGGGTGATGATTGGTTCCAAGGGGGAGCTTTGGATATGGACTCTTTGATCTTGCTGAGTGTCCATAAGAGAATGAACAGGGACTTCGATCAAGCTCGAGGATGCTACTGGCTGAGAGGACTGGGTTTGCCTTAAGTCAGAGGGGATTTGGATTGGATTAGAGGTGGAATTTTTCACAGGACCAGAGCTTTTTGAGCCCATAGAAGCTGATTGGCTTGGTTGAGAAGAAGGGGAACCTGTAAACCCTTCCCCTACATTTAGCCATTCTCCATATTGACCCTCCAACAGGGAGCTACTCTCAATGTCCTCAGTCTTTTCTTACAGTCTCTGTCAATGTGCCCTAGAGTACCACAGTAAAAACAGAGGCTAACAAGTTTCTCATATTTGAAGTTCACCTTAATAACCTGGTCTCCCAATCTAACATTGGCGCACCTCATAAGCGGCTCCTTGACGTTGACAGAGACTAGTACTCTGATAATTTTGCCTTCTCCAATTTCACCTGTTTTTGTAACAATGACATTTTTAACTTTCATAAAAAGCTTGCCAATTTTCAAGCCTACTTCTGTACTTAGCCAATGGAAGGGAATATTATGGATATGAACCCATAATTGAAGTTCTTCAAAACACTTGTGGCCACTACTAATGCCATCAAAACATTCGCGAAGTATTAGATACTGATTATCATAAATCCAATTAGTACCTGATGCTACCTTATTCATGTCGTCTCCTAGCTTAAAGATAAACTGGAAAAAATTAGGGCCAAGCTCCCTAATTTCGACAGGCTTTTGGATTTTCCAGATGAAGGCCATCGTTCTCTTGAGACCAAATAAACTTGCTTTCTTTTCTCCAATAACCTTGCCGAAGAGGCTTCGCTGACAGATATCCTTGCTGAGTTCAATGTCATCCGACCCAATATCCACTATTGAATTTTCAGCTTCAGATAATTTGATTTTCCGCATTTGTAGTTCCAAATAGTCCTCTCCATCGAGATTCGGTGGATCCTCTCCTTGTGCTGTCATACTCTGGATGATTGCAACTATAAACTCAAAGGATCTTATGCAAGATAATAGAAAAGAGGGGAGAATTGGGAGAAATAAGGGTTCCCAAAAGGGAGAATTAGGGTTTTGGATTGACTGCTACACCAATTTATTTTAAGTGGTTCTTTGATGATTGCGTGTTGCCTCAATCCTAGTTTACTTGCTAAGATTTTCGTCTAATCACATTAGCTTAACTCTAAATACTTGCAATTACTTTAACATAATTTGTATACATACATGTGCTTTTACATTAATTACATATAAGGGTTCACTAATATTATATTTAAGTTTCCCAGAGTGTGTTTAATTTTATTCTCTTAAACATTTACCATTAACGTCTTACTCTATAATACATGTCGTGCGACCAATTGATTATTTTATAATATTTGATCTTTAATTTAAATATTA
This sequence comes from Striga asiatica, assembly GCA_008636005.1. Taxonomy (NCBI): domain Eukaryota; kingdom Viridiplantae; phylum Streptophyta; class Magnoliopsida; order Lamiales; family Orobanchaceae; genus Striga; species Striga asiatica. Next base: position 1,145,821 of record BKCP01006183.1, read on the forward strand.
TCTACGAATAGTAATTAACATAGTTTTCAAAATTAGATCGTGCCATCTGGTCAGATAAGTTGGATATCCCGAACAAGAAGAGGCAATTGGTTGCTACGAACCGTTCACAAACCCGTCTCTGATCGGTTAAACCGAGCAAGAACCAACCTATTGGCCATGTCCTTTTTCTAAGAAAATAATTTTAGTATATCCAAATATATTTTTATTTAAAATAAATAAAAATACATATAATTGTACATGTATAAATTATTATTTTATTAATTTAAGTATTTTAAATATTTAATCAATAACATTTATAGAAGTAATATTTATTACTGTAAAGTATTATATATAAGTACTATTAAATTGAATATCAATCAAACCAATTTGACCACTTTTCAACTAATGAGAGTTTATAAATGACCGATCGGTTTTCTAATTCGATTACGAGACCCTCCTATTTAACTTAACAACGGTATGTTTTTGTTAATTAGAAGACAATAATAGTTAGGCGGTTGTACCATTCTGACAAAATACTTATTTTAATGTTCAAATATCATACTTTAAAATATAGTACAAATAAAAGTATGACATTTAATAGTACATGTATTAATTTTCATAAAAAAATTATGATTGACTAATAACGATTAGATAACCAAACATCAAAGTTTGTAATAATAAAGCCTACAATTCATTTAGCATGTAGGGGTGAACAACAGTGCGACTATATGCATAACTGCATTGAACTAATAAAAAATAAAAATTCAAACCTATATAAAAAATACGAACTGCACCACAACATATATATAAAAAAAAGAATCGATCTTTTACACTAAAATATTTGCGCAAAAATACACGATTCGACTTGATTTGGCGGGTTTCCTCACTTATTTATACTTTTTTATTTAATTTCCAATTGAACTTTTGAAAAGTAATAATCAAATCACAAGACAGTATAGAAAAAATCAGCGAAATCGAACTTAATATTTTCAATACTAAAAAAGCGAATTGAATTACACCGAATTGTATGTTCAACTCAGACTATTCGATTTCCACCCTCACCCCTACTAGTAGCGATATCCTTTGCCCGATTGACTGCAAAAATGCTAGGGATATCATGGTAAATTCAGGTCAAAGTCGAGTTTAGCTATTCGAGAACTCTGTATCGATAAAAGCTCCAATTGAAAAAACAGTATTTCTTCCCGACTCCACTTTCTCTCTCCTGGCCACTCTTTATAAACTCTCACTCTCTCTCTCTTCCCTTCTCTTTCCACTCCCGAATTCTCTCTCTAGAAGATCGATTGATCAATCAATTATCAATCAATCCTCCGGCGATGGCCTCAGCCATCAGGAAAGTAAACATGATCGCCCAGATCGTGCGGCTGAGGCAGGTCGTCCGCCGCTGGAAGAACAAAAGCCTCACGCGCCGCCGCCCCGACTACGACGACGCGTCGGAGACGGCCCGACGGACGCCGTCCGGTACCGTCGCGGTCTACGTGGGCCGTGAGCGGGCCCGGTTCGTCATCCCCACCCGGTTCCTGAACCTGCCCGTGTTCGTGGCCCTCCTCCGTCAGGCGGAGGAGGAATTCGGGTTCCCGGCCGCCGGCGGCCTGGCCCTGCCGTGCGACCCGGACTTCTTCTGGGAGGTCGTACGGCTTCTCGGCGGCGACGAGCGGAGGTTCTCCTGGATGGGTCTGGACGAGTTCCTCGCCGTGATTTCGGAGCGCGCCAGCGGTGATTTGTCGTCTTGTAAAGATTCGTCGTGCTCGCACGCGTTTGCGCCATTGCTGCCCAAGGAGAGGGTTTGATTACGGTGATTGATAAATAA
>BKCP01006183.1:1148062-1186267 GCA_008636005.1 Striga asiatica
TAATCCTAACAGCAATTAAGGGCCTATTGGATTAGATCTACAATAGACTAACATTACATAGTTAATGGCAAACATAGAAATTTGAATAACCAATATGCATATTGCTTTGTCTTTTTAGTTATAACTGGAAGTACTTCATCAAAAGTTTTTCTTATCTGGGCCAGAAATGACAAAAAGGTTCAATGTATAGGTATTGCATGGCCAAGAAATTTAATAATGCTTGAAAAGTAATGGCAATAGGTTTGGCTGGTCAATTTTTCGGAAAAACTATGACAGTGACAGACACTTATGAGAAATTCTGTGAACTCGAGGCAATTGTGCTATCTGCTATGCATTGCTTTCATCTGCCAATGGAATGGAACTAAGAAGTTTGTGCTTTTGTGACAAGCTAAATATCTATACAATAAATCAATTTTAATTACTTTATTTTAAATATTATTTTAATATAAACTCAAAATTCTACTAACGATTACCCATAACATTTTTTTTTCAAAATTAATTATATTTAATAAAAAAATCTCATTCTAAATGAATTAATTTGTAAACAAGCACACCGTTATACTAAAATTACAATTACATGTAAGCTCATCAAAATGGATTGGACCCACTAGCCGGGGCCCGCACTGAATCACCGAAAAGGTCGATTGAGCTGCAATTTTGAAGGCCGATCCAAGATAGTAGGGTGTGTTTGTATACAAATGTATCAGCTCAAAATGAGTTTTTTGGTTAACTAGAAAAGTAGTATAATTAGTTGTTAGTGAATTAATTTTATATTAAAATAATATTTAAAATAAAATAATTAAAGTTGATTTGATGTAAAAGTATGAGAGAGATGATGTGAAATGATAGTTAGTTAAAATTATAAAAGTGGATGAATAGTAAATTGAGTTGAAGTAATGTGCATGAATGATTAATTAAATTATTTAATTAGATGATATTGGATATAATATAACTAAAGAATAGATCGGTCTACCACATCGGTCGGGCAAGCTCGAAGTAGTGAAAACCGCATTGGTCGACGGATGATCGACCAAAATGGAAGAGATCGAGCAAAATAGCAGAACTGGTCGAGGATCGACCTAGCGATGGGGGGCTCGATCAGATCGAGCACCCAACAGGTGAAGAGCAGTCGAGAGCGTGGCTTGAACGCGAGCGTGGATGGCGTTAGAAGATCCTAACGGCAAGCGCTGAAGAATAATCTCCCTCCACTCAGAGGGACACGTGGCGAGAGTACATTGGTGCAGAGCAATAGTGGCGATAACCACCTCCGACATCTCTGACACACGCACACTGTGTGTGTACGGACGGGCAGCGCGGGTAGGACAGCTCACCAAAATCCGGGCAGCTCCTAGGGCAGGTATCTCACTCCTATATATATAGGAGTGAGTCTTTTCTTGTGGGACTTACGATTTATCTATTCTTTACTTTGGAAAATTGAACAAACATATACTGACTTAAGCATCGGAAGCTCTTCACCGGAAAACCCCTCCGGTGTGAGAGTTTTGTGCAGGTGCGCGGCGTTCGACCGGCGAGGAAGAGGAAGGCAAACCGATTTCAAGCCGGTCGGAGTGTTTTGCGTTACCATTTGGCGCCGTCTGTGGGACTTTCGTTCGAAAAGTGGTGTGCTGAGATTTCTGAAGCTCGGTGGCTATGGCGGACGAAATACCTAGGAGAGATTTGCAAGCATCGTTCGACGACGCGTGGACGATGACGAGGCCGTTTGGAGAAGGCCCTCCCCTCGGCTTCTCTGGACCCCCGCGTACACCGATGACTCCGACGCCCGTTCCCCAAGGTGTAGGAGCCACGCCAGTGCAACCAGACGCTGACGTGGGCTCAAGCCGGGCCCAGGAGGCCTGTACAGCTCAAGGAGCGGCGATCCCAACGCCGTTGCAACCAGATCTGGCCGTGATGCCGCAGCAATGAGCGGTGGTGCAGGGAGCAGTACCGCCGCCGATGGAGGAGCCGCGCCCCAGCCAGCAGGTAGTGATGATCAGACAGAAGATGCAGCAGATGGTGGCGAACGCGGCAGCACAAGCAGTTCAGCAAGTCACCCAAAGCCTTTCGCGAGTGGCTGCTGGACCAACGATGGTGGATGAGGACGTGTCTAGCTATGGAGGAGATGGAGCTCTACGAGATCGGGAGGTGGAAAGACTCGCGGAGCAGGTGAGGCAGATGCAAGCTAATATGGATGGCCGACCTGAGAGGCGTGCTCGAGGACACCCGTTCTCGAGGGACATATTGGCTGCACCATTACCGGCGAATTTCAGAGACATGAGTTAGGTGTTCGATGGGACTACCAACCCGTCGAGGCACGTAAGGGCGTTTGAGAATTTGGCTGTGCTACATGGTTATTCTGATTCTGTTAGCTGCAGGGCATTCTTATCGACCTTAAGAGGAGGCGCGCTCGATTGGTTCCAGCAGCTCCCTCATGGATCGATCAAGGACTTTGATGATTTCGCGGAAAAGCTGATGACCCAATACGCGAGTGCTGTGGCGCAGGAGAAAACGTATTTGACGCGGATGGCCATGAGGCAGGGGGAAAAAAAATCGTTGCGCAAGTATGTTGCACGATATAATCAAACTTGTTTGGAGATCCCCACGGCCGCGGACGAGGTAAAGGTTGGAGGGTTGATAAGAAGTTTGCGAGCAGGGCCCTGTCGAACATCTTTAGCCAAAACCCTTGCTCGTACGTATGACGAAGTGCTGAAGAGGTGCAAGAAGTATATTAACCTGGAGGAGACGGAGGCGGAGTTTGCTAAGTTAGAGGAATTAGCTAAGCCCGAGCCGAAGAAAGGAAGGGCGAACTCGCCCCGAAGGGTGTCACCAGGGAGGAGATCGCCCAGGAGAGAGGGGCGGGGCAGGATTGATCGTGGGTGAGAAGACCGGTGGAAGGATCGACCAGTGTTTGGAGGGAAGCGGTTCCATAACTTTACGCCGCTGAATGCAAAGATGGGAGAAGTGCTGGTGGCTATCGAGAAGAAGATCGAGGACAAGGATGTGACATGGCCTAGGTTGAGGCGTGAGGGGCCGACACAGCCCAGTTCAAAGAAGTACTGCCGTTTTCATAAAGACTATGGGCATACAATGGAGAAGTGCAGGCACCTCAAAGATGAGATCGAGCGCCTTATTAGGGCAGGGCATCTCAAGGAGTTCGTGTATGAGGACAAAGCAAAGGGGAAGGACAAAGGAAGGTGTCGAGAGGATTCGGTGGAGCGGAGTGATCGAGATGATGATGAGGAAGATGAACCTCGAGGAGGGAGAGGTGATCGAGGAGGCAAAAGAAGGCGAGGGAGTAGAGATCGAGGAGGACAGGAGGATCATGGCCCTATGAAGAGAGGGACGATCTATATGATTTCGGGGGGTCCAACCGATGGGGACTCGAACAATGCAAGGAAGGGGGATGTTCGAGCAATGAAGAGAAAGAGAGAGAAAGTGGGGATTACTGCCCGAATGCCGAAAATAAGTTTTCGGGCAGAAGATGCTGAGGGAGTGGTGTTGCCTCACAATGATGCGTTGGTGATCACGGCGAAAGTGGCAAGTTTTGATGTGAAGAGGGTGTTCATCGATACTGGGAGTTCGGTGGATATAATGTTTTATGATTGTTTTGTGCAGATAAACAAGGAGCTTAACCTTGAGCTGAAGCCGGTGACCACAACCTTGTACGGATTTAATGGAGGCGAGGTGATGCCAATGGGAGAGGTGAGCCTATCTGTTGTCTTGGAACAAGGAGTGACAAGGAAGGTGAGAATGGTGAGGTTTGTGGTCGTTGGAGCAGAGTCATCGTATAACATCATCATGGGAAGGACCAGTTTGAATGCATTCCAGGCGGTCGTGTCGACGTACCATGTGACGATCAAATATCCTGTGGGTGAAAACGTTGGTGAGGTCGCAGGAGATCAGCTTACCTCGAGGAGTTGTTATCAAACCACGGTGAGCAACAATAAACAGCTCTCGAGGAAGCAGGTGAAGCTCGAAGAGGGAATGTTGAATCGACCTGGGGGTTCGAGCCGAGAGAGAAAAAGGAGAAAGCGGATAAAGGGAAGGAGAAAGTGGAGATGCAGCCAGGAAGGGAGATCGAGGAGGTCCAGATGGTGGAAGGATGCGAGGAGAGGAAGTTTCAGATGGGAGAGGAGCTCGAGGAGCCTCTAAGGTCGAGATTGATCGGGTTGATCAGAGAGTTCGCGGATGTTTTTGCGTATCCGGCTGAGGAGTTAACGGGGATAAAGGCGGAGGTGATCGAACATCATTTGAATATTGATCTGACGGTGAGGCCGGTGAAACAGAAGAGGAGACATCATGGTGCAGAAATGGACAAGGTGATCGAGCAGGAGGTTGGGAAGTTATTGAAGGCGGGTCATGTTAAGGAGATCCAGTTCCCCGAATGGTTGTCGAACACGGTGATGGTGTCTAAGTCCGGGGGAAAGTGGAGGATGTGCATTGATTTTCGTGACTTAAACAAGGCGTGCCCGAAAGATTTATATCCATTGCCCAGGATCGACCAGCTGTTCGATTCCACCAAGGGGTGTGAATTGCTCAGTCTTATGGATGCATCCCAGGGATACCACCAGATTTCTTTGGCTCGGGAGGATAGGAAGAGGGTGAGTTTTGTTACGAGCAGGGGCACTTATTGTTATGTGGTGATGCCTTTTGGCTTGAAGAATGCGGGTGCGACGTATCACCGGTTGGTCGATAAAATTTTCAAGGAGCAGCTGGGAAGGAATATGGAGGTTTACGTTGATGATATGTTGGTAAAGAGTAAGGCAGAGACCGATCATGTGAATGACATAAAGGAGACGTTCTTGACTTTGCGGAGGTATGGCATGAAACTGAATCCCGTTAAGTGTTCCTTTGGGGTGAAGTCGGGAAAGTTCCTAGGGTATATGGTGACAAAGAGGGGGATCGAGGTCAACCCGGAGAAGGGGAGGGCGGTGAGAGATGAAACCGCCCATAAAAGTGAAGGAAGTGCAGGTCTTGACGGGCAGGATTGCGGGCCTGAGCCGTTTCATATCTAAGGTGGCGGAGAAGATTGGTCCTCTATTTCCAAACGCTGAGAAAGAGCTCGAAATTTCAGTGGACGGAGGAGGCCCAGAGGTCATTCGAGGAATAACAGAAGGTGTTAGCCAATCCGCCTCTATTGGCTAAGCCGGTTCCAGGTGAGGATCTAGTGCTATACATATCGATCGGGGAAATGGCGGTAAGCTCGGTCCTATTACGGGAAGAAGGCATGGTGCAGTTTCCAATCTATTACGTAAGTAAGGTGATGCAGGGCGCAGAGAGGAGATATTCGGAGATTGAGAAGTGTGCTTTGGCAGTGGTGGTAACGGTGAGGGAGTTGCGGCCGTATTTTCTAGGCCATAAGGTGAAGGTGAGAACGAATATGCCGCTGGGAGAAACTTTGGGTCGACCTTCTGTATCGGGTCAACTAGTGAAATGGGCGGTCGAGTTGAGTGAATATACGATAGCATATGAGCCAAGGAGAGCGATTAAGGCACAAGCGTTGGCTGATTTCATACAAGAAGGTACGAAAGTAGAGGAGGAGGCAGAGGGTGTTTGGCAAATGTTCGTTGACGGCTCGGTGTCGAGAGTCGGAGGAGGTTTGGGCATTGTTTTAATTTCACCTAAAGGAGATAATTTGGAGTTCGCAGTCAGAGTCGGGTACAAGGTGTCGAACAATGAGGCGGAGTACGAGGCGGTCATTAAAGGAATGCAATTAGCCATGGCGAGTGGAGCTCGCAGAGTTCAGGTATATTCTGATTCTCAGCTGGTAGTGGGCCAGTTTCAGGAAGATTTTGAGGTGAAGGAGGAGAAGATGCAACGGTACGTGGAAGAAATGAAGAGGTTGCGCAAAGAGTTTAGCTCGTTCGAGCTGGTGCAGATACCCCGTGGAGAGAACGGTCGAGCAGATCTGTTATCCAAGATCGCACAGAATTTGGTCGACTGTAAGAGCAGAAGTGTTACTTTGCTACACATGGAGAAGAGTGTGGTCAAGTATGAGGTGGCAGAAATAGAAGAGGTTGACGACTGAAGAGCCTCGATACTGAAGGAGTTGAGAGAAGGAGGAGCGAAAGTGCTAAGGAGGTTTTTCGAGCACGAAGGGGTGTTGTATAAGAGGTCGTATGCCCGACCTCACTTGAGATGTGTCACACGAGAAGAAGGTCGATACGTACTGAAGGAGACCCACGAAGGATGTTGCAGCGATCACAGCAAGGCGGGTTCCTTGGTGGCGAAAATTTTGAGGGCAGGATACTTCTGGCCGACCATGAAGGAGGACGCGAGGATGATGTTGAGGAAATGTTTGCAGTGCCAAAAACATGGGCCACTTATACACCAACCGACGGAGACTATGACTACAATGAACGCTCCTATCCCTCCCATTCACGCAGTGGGGTGTCGATCTGGTGGGGCCGATGCCGCAAGGAACTGGACAGAGAAAGTTCTTGATTGTGGCGGTGGATTATTTTACAAAATGGGTGGAGGCCTAGCCGTTGGCCAAGATTACGGAGGAGAAAGTCATACAATTTTTATATAATAATATTTGTTGCAGGTTTGGCGTCCCAAAGGTGTTAATATCCGACAATGGGACACAATTCAATGGCAATCGGATTCGAGCATGGTGCGATGACATGAAGATCGAGCAACATTTTGCATCGGTTGCTCATCTGCAAGCCAACGGGCAGGTTGAGGTGACAAACAGAATCATACTGAATGGCCTGAAAACGAGACTGGAGAAGGCGTCGGACACATGGGCTGACGAGCTCACTTCAGTACTTTGGGCGTATCGAACAACGCCAAGGTCGACCACGGGAGAAACACCATTCAGTCTGGTTTATGGTATGGAGGCATTACTCCCGATCGAGATCGAGGTCCAGTCGCAAAGATCAAGCGCATATGATCCAGAACAGAATAAGAGCTTGATGATGGCAGCCCTCGACACGATTGAAGAACTTCGCGAACGGGCCTCGATCAGAGTTGAGGCGTACAAGCAAAGGATGCGAGCAGCACATGATAGGAAGGTGAAAGTCAGGAGATTCCAGGTGGGTGACCTTGTTTGGAAAAGGGTGGACGTGCTGAAGCATGTGGGCAAGCTCGAGCCCAACTGGGAAGGACCATACTTGATCGAGAAGGTTCATGTGGAAGGAGCATATTCACTTAAGGACGCTGAAAGAAGATCACTCCCCAGGTCATGGAATGTGGCTAACTTGAAGAAATATTATGTTTAAATTTTTTTTTTTTTTTTCCTTTTTCCTGTTTCTCTTGTTGGAAACTTTTCACAACAATGATGTAATTGAATTCTCAATCTTGATTAATGAAATTTCCGTTTCAATTTTCAACACTTTGCCTAATCGATTGTTTTAATTCTATTGTGCATATGTGGTGGCCTATGTTGAATGACTTATCGAAGAAAAATCCATCATGATTAAGGCCGAGAGGCTGGATGGTCGCATGTAACGACCACCCCTTTGAGGGTGGACATGTGCTCGAAGACAAAAAATCCATCATGATTAAGGCTGAGACGTTGGATGGTCGTATGTAACGACCACCCTTTGAGGGTGGACATGTGCTCGAAGACAAAAAATCCATCATGATTAAGGCCGAGAGGCTGGATGGTCGCATGTAACGACCACCCCTTTGAGGGTGGACATGTGCTCGAAGACAAAAAATTCATCATGATTAAGGCCGAGAGGCTGGATGGTCGCATGTAACGACCATCCCTTTGAGGGTGGACATGTGCTCGAAGACAAAAAATCCATCATGATTAAGGCCGAGAGGCTAGATGGTTGCATGTAACGACCACCCCTTTGAGGGTGGACATGTGCTCGAAGACAAAAAATTCATCATGATTAAGGCCGAGAGGCTGGATGGTCGCATGTAACGACCACCCCTTTGAGGATGGACATGTGTCAGGAGGCGTTTACAGTCGTTAGGAGTCATTAATTCATCAGGCCTAGTTAGGTGGATGAACGGCGTGACTTAAAAAATCGGTGACAACAACATCGACACATAGCTATAGTGCAGGCTTGATAATGAAAACATCATACACAACGATACATCGACAGATAAATAATCAAGAAAAAACAAGAAATAACGAGAATTCGAAAACTTCAACAAGAATGATATTCATTTAGCGCAAAAGGAGTACAAAGTTCAGTATTCGAAAACTTCAACAAGAATGATATTCATTTAGTGCAAGAGGAGTACAAAGTTCAGTACAAAGGTCAACAAAAATTAAAACTACAATTTCATGAGGCAGCATTATTTGGATCAGCACTAGCATCGGGGTCATCGGGGGTCTGTTCTAGCGGCGGCTCGAGCTGCGGCCCCACTGGCTCAACCGGCTGACTCGAGCTAGAAATCGACCCAATCCCACCGGAAGATGGGTTTTGGCGAGCGAGAGGGGGAACATATCCATCAGGAAGCTTGAAGGTACGCCTCAGCAGGTCGTCTTGGTTTACGACAAGCTCGAGAAGGCCTGACCACCAGTCGTGGTCGTCGGGCAGGTCGAGGGCACTCTGATAGCCGACTGGAGCCTTGGGCATAGCATCCCAAATGGTTTCCATGTTGAACTCCTCGAACGCGTCCTTGGCTACTTGGACCCCCGCCTGTTGCATTATGCCCCAAAGCAGTGGGTACCATAATCCTGCACGTCCTTTAGATACTGTGGCGACTGTTTGAAAGCAGCCACCACTTGTTCGCGGTGAACCGTTGACCGGCGGTTGTGTGGAAGACCATCCTCCGAGCCCGAAGGGCAGCCTCGTCGATCAAAAGCTTAGCCCTCTGCTCGAAAGCAACATTTTCCCGTTCCCGAGCCGACGTCTCCTCCTCAAGGGCAGCCTCAAGAGCCTTTTACGAAGCCAGGAGGGCCTCTTTCTCCGCTCGCTCGGCTACGAGGGCCTCCTCGAAGGATTTCAAGGCCCCCTCGAGCGTCTCCTTCTCATCTGAGAGGGCCTTATTACGGGCGGCCGACTCCTTCAGCCTTACATGAAGAGCATTGGCCTGGACAACCGTCTCATCCAACCGAGTGCCGAGCTGGAGATTGCTTCGCTCGATAGCTGAGATGGAATGACTCGGGCTAGCTAACGTTTGCTCGATCAGCGGCGCAAGCTCGACCATTCCCTACAAGGGCACATAAAAGAAAGTGTTAGGGCACTAACGAGGGGAGGAAGTAGAACAAAATGGATAAACATAAAATTATAGTAGGTTACCCGAGCCAGCCAGCGGGCAATCCGATTGCCTCGATCTCGAAGAGTATGACCGTCATTATAGCGGTCAGTAGGGCGGTCGACGGAGGGAAGAATATCCCTGAGGTAATGCGAGAACCCCGAACTGTTGAGCACAGTAATCGAGAGGACGGTCTCCTCGACACGGCGGCGCTTGCTAACACTTTCATCCCCCTCAGCAAGGGACCGCTTAAGTTGATCCTCCTCGAGCAGAGCTTTCTCGGGAGAGGCGGGAATATGAATGATAGAGGTGGTCTGGTCGTGCAGAGGTGAGCGCGACAGAGGAGATGCCGTTTTCTCGAGCTGCTCCGGCTGCTCGGGCTGCTCGGATTGCTGGCCCGCTTGAGGGTTGCTCGCAGAAGGTTGCTCGACGATCACTTTTGGGGGTGGTGAAGTCGAGCGGGCGGACTGGGAGGCAGTCGAGTAAGCGGGTTTCGAGCTCGACCCCTCACCGGGTTGCTTCCTTTTCAAGGGAGCACTCCTCTTGGGCACAGAGATAGTAGGCATCTCTGCCAGAAACCACGAACAAGTTAGAGCCACAACAGGTAAATCATATATTAAATAACGGCATGATAATGCCCAGGCACGCTCAATAAAAATACACCTAGATCGTCTGTAATTCGAATGAGATCGAAAATTTTTTGAGAGGGAGGAGGAAACGACTTATGAGTAAGAAGGCCGCAGAAATGCAGGAGGTTGTCATCCTCGAGCAGAATTTTCGACGCAACGGGCTTAGTGTTCCACACAGCGATCCGTTGGTCGAAAAGGGCATTCTGAGAAGGTGCCACATAATCGCTTTTGAGCTTCTTGAGCCACGGAGTTGGTGCCACATAATCGCTTTTGAGCTCCTTGAGCCACGGAGTTGGCTCTCAAGGGAAAGCAGGGTCGGGTTCGACAAAGGCGAACTTATCTTTCCACCTAGGGACATTTGAAGCGGTGTCTGAGATGAAGTGGACGTCGGCACGGCTTTTGAGGTAAAGCCCTTGAGTGTGTTTCGAGAGGGCATAGCAATAGTGAAACAAGTCAAGGTCGAGCCGACCCTGGCGGACATGAAAAAGGATGATGAAGATGGTAATGAACCGAATAGCATTAGGAGGAAGCTGGTTCAAAGGCAGTCCGAACCACTGGCAGATGTTGAGCAAATCTTGGCATAGAGGAAAGCGGATACCATGTTTAAACTGAATCTCGAAAAAAGTATAGCAACCCTTGGGGGGACAGTCATATGTATCATTGGGACCAGGGGACACGTAAGCCCATTTCGCCGGGTGACCAACCTCATTAGTGTCCAACTAACCGGCGACGAGAGGACGAGAGGGGGTTTGATTAGAGGAGGAAGCCTTGACTAGCCTTCTCTTCTTGGCTGGCTTGGGAGGCGCAGTAATAGGACTGGAGCGGGTTTGCAAAGCAGGAGTGCTTGAAGGTTTCAAAGCAGATGGGGAAGGAACATTCCGCTTCGGGTTACTCGAGGAGACAACTTTGGAAAAAACGGAGTGCCGAGAGAGGGGGATATCATCTTCGTCCCTCTCCTTGGCTGCCTCAGCAGCGTCGAGAGCTGCTTCAGCGACATCAGAAGTCCTAAACGCCGGACGACGGCGGTTGAGGGGGATATAGTCGAGGGCATCCTCGCCTGATTCATCAATCAAACGAGTAGGTTGGCGAGGAGGAGAAGATGTGGCACAACCGGTAGGGGGTAAAATGCTGATAGGAGTGGGATTGTAGATTTCCTCGACAGAGCGGGAAGGCGAGTGAGGGATAGGCCGATGAGTGGGGAATGATGACGCGGCGGTCTCATCTTCACCAGAGTGATGGCTTGGTGCATTAGAATCAGCGGAATCTGAAAAGTAGAACGAAAAATTGAGAGGAAGAGGAAAGGAGTTAGGGTTTTTGAAAGCAAATAAGGAGGTTTTTGCCACAGGCGAGACGATAGGGATTTTGGGAAAAGAAGAAGCAACAGGGAAAATTGAAAGATTGACAAAATAAATGCACGCAAATACAAAGTTTAAGCACAAGAGACTTACTCATGGTTGCAGCGAAGAGCGGTTACCGGAGAATACTTGCAGAAGAAGCGCCGAGAGCAGGAAAGCACAGTTGGTGGAGGAAGAAATTAGGGCACGAAGAAATTTGAGATTTGCAAAGTGAGAAAAATTGGAAAATTTGCTAAGTACCGTATTTATAAGAGGACAGAGGAATAAGGTGAAAAGTTATTGGAGATAGCTGTTAGATAAAAGGGGATCCAACGGTGATAAGAAATGAAGGAGGCACAGATAGCGAAGCAGCGCAAATCGCGATGAGGCACGATGATTAAAAGTGCAAAGCTGAAAGGACATGTGGCAGGCGGAAATTACACTGATAATAAAAGGAAATAAAAGGCAGTTATAATGCACCGCAAAATCAATCACGTGGTCGAAGAATGATGGTGGCATAAACCGAAGCGATCGAGAGGTTGGCAGAGTGGAGAAGACAACTCGAATTCACTCTTAGATCGAGTCATTTAGACTCGACCAGAGTGGGGGGGACTAGATGATATGAGATATAATATAACTAAAGAATAGACCGGTCTACCATATCGGTCGGGCAAGCTCGAAGTAGAAAAAACCGCATTGGTCGACGGATGATCGACCAAAAGGGAAGAGATCGAGCAAAATAGCAGAACTGGTCGAGGATCGACCTAGCGATGGGGGGCTCGATCAGATCGAGCACCCAACAGGTGAAGAACAGTCGAGAGCGTGGCTTGAACGCGAGCGTGGGTGGCGTTAGAAGATCCTAACGGCAAGCGCTGAAGAATAATCTCCCTCCACTCAGAGGGACACGTGGCGAGAGTGCATTGGTGAAGAGCAATAGTGGCGATAACCACCTCTGACATCTCTGACACACGCACACTGTGTGTGTACGGACGGACAACGCGGGTAGGACAGCTCACCAAAATCTGGGCAGCTCCTAGGGCAGGTATCTCACTCCTATATATATAGGAGTGAGTCTTTTCTTGTGAAACTTACGATTTATCCATTCTTTACTTTGGAAAATTGAACAAACATATACTGACTTAAGCATCGGAAGCTCTTCACCGGAAAACCCCTCCGGTGTGAGAGTTCTGTGCAGGTGCGCGGCGTTCTACCGGCGAGGAAGAGGAAGGCGAACCGATTTCAAGCCGGTCGGAGTGTTTTGCGTTACCAATATCGATAATGGATTTGAGTTAAAATTGAAAATGAATCGGTGAATTGAGTTTTTACATATACAAATTACAAACACAAATTGCATTTTGAGCACGTGATAACTTAAGACAGCGAGGTCGAAAATAAAAACAAAAATAATTTTAATTTTTCATCATAGAGTCAGATATTAGAGTTTGGGAAGAAACTCACACAGCTGCAACAACAATCCTCAGCTGCTCAATACCGTCATAATTACTGTGAAAAGGCCAATCTTCAGTGTACATCTTATTGTTATGGAATTACAATTGCGTCCGCTTCCAAATTACTGCCTCCCGAAGTTCACCTCCGCGAAGTATCTCAGGTGCCGGAAAAACAAGTTCGGTGTTGGGATTCCGAATAAATCCTCAGCAAATACCGGGAAAATGCCGAGATCTTCTGTGATACTAAACGATGCGAGCGAAAGTGGTGATTTGGAGACCACGGTGGTGGTCGAGAAGCCTCTTGTTAAGCCTCGCCGTTTTGAGATCCTCTCTGGCCTTCCGGCGCCCTTTGGCGCCACCGCGAGGGACGGCGGTGTCAATTTCGCGGTTTTTTCGAGCAATGCCTCGTCGGCAACCCTCTGCCTCATAAGCCTTTCCGACTTGCCTGAGGTAGAATGATAATTCTACCATTGCTGGTTAGCGTCGAAAGTTTTTTTCAGCTTTCTGTTGTTTCATAGTATGGATATGCTTTCATGGCCGCTTTAGTTAGTATGATTATTGAAGGTGGAACGCACTCAGGGTTTCTGTACTGTGAATTTTTTTTCTTCAGAAAAGAGTGACTGAGCAGATTGCTCTAAATCCGCTGACTAATAAAACAGGAGACGTCTGGCATATATTTCTGAAGGGAAATTTTGAGGACATGGTCTACGGCTTCAAGTTCGGTGGGATCTTTTCCCCTGAGGATGGGTTGTATTTTGACTCCTCTAAAGTGTTGATTGATCCTTATGCAAAGGTCAGCAGGTCATTTTCTATATACCATCGAGGTGGAAGGACCGTTTTGCATTATCTTTCTAATTTATGGTTGTATAGCATATTGTGACTCGCGGTTACAGTGCAGGCTGTTGTCAGCCGAGGGGAATATGGTGCTTTAGGACCTGATGAAGACTGTTGGCCGCAGATGGCGTGTATAGTGCCTTCTACTAATGACGAGGTACTTGATGAATAAAATTGATGGGTTCACAATATGCAGTCCATTCTCATCTGGGATGAAAGAGAAAAATGAGTGGTGTTCCTGGACAAGTAAAAACTATATGTCTCTTGCGAAAACATAGAGTTGTATTTTGGAGCGCAATACGAGCTTGAAAACAGACCAAAGTTCACTTCTATATTGCATTAACCTCTAACTAACCCTGTAAGCAGGACTAAATTTAATATCAAGTACATGTGAAACTTTAGTACCTTAGCTTTAGTAAACTTTTTATGTTAGTTTCACATGTTAAATGCATCAGTTCCTTTTCTAATGTCCTTCCTCTTTGATTAACTAAATCTGGTTCTTGTGACCCCCCTTTACTCAATTGTAACCCTTCTAATCAATGTAAGTCAGTAACCTTATATTTAGTTTCCCAATAGATGCTTAAATGAATTTGGCCTCATTTCCCGAGAGATGCTTGGGCTTCACATTTTCTCACTCTGTTGCTCTTCGCTCTTTCAGTTTGACTGGGAGGGAGATTTGCCCTTAAGGTTCCCACAAAGAGATCTGGTTATTTATGAAATGCATGTCCGTGGATTTACTAAGCATGTGTCAAGTAATGCGAAGTTCCCTGGCACTTACCTTGGGGTGGTAGAAAAACTTGATTACTTAAAGGTACACATTCAGCATTTTAGTTAAATATTATTAAACAAATGCTTTTGATGGTTCATAATAGATTTTTTGTGGTAGTGATCTTTGTAGTAGTATAAACACTAAACAGACCATCTGAAGTATAATACTATAAGCACACTTTATTTTATCTATCCTGAATGCTCTGCAAGACTGCAACCAATACCGTTGTGCTATTATTGTGTATAAGTGTGTGTTGGACACCATCTCCCTTTGAGCTAGCTTTTTGGGATGAGTTCTACCCAGACCCATTTGTCATGATATTAGAGCACCCAGGTTTGTGTGTTTGGTGGCAACGTTGGGTTTTGGACCTGGCCCAACTATGCGTGAAAGCAAGTGTTAAAAATTATGTTTGTCCCATATTGATTAGTTACTGGATTGTTATTGTGTATAAGTGTGGGTCAGACACCCTCTTCCTTTAAGATGCCTTTTGGGGATAAGTTCTATACAGATCCATTAATCACCAACGAACTTCATGTGGTCAAGCCACAACTTTAGTGTAAAAGTTATCCTTTTCCAATTAATGGTATTGGTTGCAAGCACATGAAACTTAATTTGTTCTTGTCCTGCCCGACAAACTTCAAATATAGTCAAAACAACTATCATATCCCAAATTTTCTATGATGAGCATTATTCGCCTTTCATGTGATTTTGCCATATTGTTTTGCAGAATCTTGGTGTCAATTGCATTGAACTTATGCCATGTCATGAATTCAATGAATTGGAGTACTACAGCTATAACTCTGTCTTGGGTGACTACAAGTACTTCGAACTTGCTCCTTTTTATTTGGAATTTTTGTTGTGAACTTTTCAATACCTTGGATTTGTTAACTTGAAAATGCCATGGTTATTTCTTTGAATCCATTGTTGAATGAATTCCTCGAAGGTATTTCTGACAATCAGTATTGTGGTGCTCCTATGAAGTGATTTCTGATGGGCTGATTTCCTATGACCTTTTTGTTACACTTTTGAATTTGACATATGAGTTTCTATTGCAAATCGTGGATGTGGGAGCTTGTCAACTGCGTGTATAGTTTCTTACCACAATTTATGGTAACTGATTAGCTCTTCCAGAAGCAGCATTAATGAATAATTAGCAGCTGATGTTTTTCCTCTTTGACTAGTCAGGAGTATGATAATTTTTAACATTTATACACCATCACTGTCATTTAAACAGTTATCCTGGTGCTGGGGAATTGACGGTAATAATATTTGAAACTATTGATAATTTGATTATATGGATAGGAAACTCGGACAATGTGTTCATATAGCCGCACAAAGTCTGAGAAATTTATAACACTAACATTCAATGACTCAGTGTTTGGTGTTATAACCAGAACCAGCATTCATAAATTCCTTTTATCATTTTTAACTAAGTGAATCCTAAACATGTTATGATTATAACTTGTTATGTTTTATGTATCAAATATTTTTCATTCAGCAAAAGCATTTTCACTAGAAGTCTAGAACATGATGTTATTGCCGCCTTACCTTGACATTTCTTCATATCTGAAGTCTGATCTTTCTTCCTGGTGGAGTGAAATGTTGATCCAAGTAACTGTTTGTGGAATATAATTGATGGTCTTATGTATCTAGGAATTATTGGTGGAATGATTCCAGAAAAGTGTTCATTCACTTGTATAACATTGTCGCATATTCAGGATGAACTTTTGGGGGTACTCAACGATTAATTTCTTTTCACCAATGGCAAGATATTCTTCTGCTGGTACTGCTAATTATGGCATTGGTGCAGTACATGAATTTAAATATCTTGTTAGAGAAGCGCACAAACGAGGAATTGAGGTAAAAGCTCCTTAATCATGTCTGAGTAGAATTTTAGTGGAATTTATGTTTAGT
This sequence comes from Striga asiatica, assembly GCA_008636005.1. Classification (NCBI taxonomy): domain Eukaryota; kingdom Viridiplantae; phylum Streptophyta; class Magnoliopsida; order Lamiales; family Orobanchaceae; genus Striga; species Striga asiatica. Next base: position 1,164,150 of record BKCP01006183.1, read on the forward strand.
TCTCCAACTGTTTCCAATGTAACAGGTTATTATGGATGTTGTTTTCAACCACACGGCTGAAGGGAATGAAAATGGCCCTTTAGTATCATTTAGGGGTCTTGATAATAGTGTCTTCTATATGCTTGCTCCTAAGGTACGCCCTATTTATTTTTTGTTGTTCATAAGTTTACCCTGAAACATTAGTGAATTTAATTTTTAGCATCATTTCTTTTTAAATGAATTATGTAGAAGTTATGGTTTTTCCCACATTGGTTAGTTGCTGAGCTGTTATTGTGTATAAGTGTGGATTGATTGGGCACCCTCTCCATTTGAGCTATCTTTTGGGGATGATTTCTACCCAAGCCCATTTATCATGGTATCAAAGCACCCAGGTCTGTTTGTTTGTTTGGGGCGGATGTTGGATTTGGACCCCAACCCATTTGGTTTGGCACGCTGTGCGTGAGGGCAGGTGTTAGAAGTTATGTTTGTCCTACATCAATTTAGTTATTAGGCTATTGTTTTGTATAAGTGTGAATTGGGCACCCTTTCCTTTGAGGTAGCTTTTGCGGATGAGTCTACCCAAGCCCATTTATCACGTTAAAATCCTTTTACCTGGAAAAGTTTTGAAAATTGTTGACATCTGTCTTTGTGCGGCTGAACATGCAATTCATTAAGGTGGAAGTATTTATTTTGGTGCCTGTGTTGTTAAAAGATTGACAGAGCATGAGTTTTATAGTTTATCATTCAATAACAAAAGAATAGTTCCCTAATGAAATGGATTTCACTGGTGTAAAGTTCCATACAGAATTTCTATATTTGACCTCATGTCCTTCTCATTTCAAGAGTTTATGGAAGTTTGTGACATATAGTCTATCTCGCATTGGTATATTCTTGTGGAAGAGTAATATTAAAGAGTAAAGTGGCTTATGAGAACTAGGTTAGTATTCCATAATATAATTTTATTGATTTTTTATCCTTAAGTGTTAAATACAAATATGACTGAAGATTGTCATCAGTTGTGTGATTAACCTTTCATTGCGCTTTTAGCATTTTCTGTGTAAAAATATCATTGCATAATGTAATATTGATTTAAACAAATTTCTCTGCAGTTCTTGTCTTTGTATGGGATATTGGTCCAGTTGATTTAGTATACCATTGCCATGTTCCATCTAAAAACTTTTTCCAACTTGGAAGATGAACAGTTATTATAAGACTGCTAGCATGTTCTGAAGGATAATCTTTATTTGATAGGGTGAGTACTACAATTACTCAGGTTGTGGGAACACCTTCAACTGCAATCATCCCGTTGTACGGCAATTTATTGTGGACTGCCTGAGGTAAAACCACATTAGAGTTGATCTTTATCATAGACTTAATATTAAATATCTATTCTCTTATGTCTAGGCTTTTGGATTAGGAGATTCCTCGTATCATCTTTCTCATATTGTTGATTTTAAAGAAGAATAAGTATACTTCCTGGTTCATTATTTTAATAGCTCTTTAGATTTTAAATTGATAACTTGATCTTTCTAATCTTTTATTTAGGGGAGGATATTTTTGCAGTTATGCATTGCATCTTGATCTTTGAATATTTCTTTTGTTTCATTCCCTATCACAATTTAAAACATGCCTCTTACTTTCCTTTTCAAGTTCTCCATATAGGTTCATCATATATTCACAGAATTTTGACATTTATTTATTTGGCTTAGTCCTTGATTTTGACAGATACTGGGTGATAGATATGCATGTTGATGGCTTCCGCTTTGATCTTGCTTCCATCTTAACTAGGAGTAGCAGGTTAGTGCTGTCATATGCTTGACATGATTTCTTTTTGTTTAGCTGATAATTTCAATTTTGTTAAATTTTTGTGCTTTACTTACATTTTACCTATGGCTTTGCCATTTCCAGTCTCTGGGATGCTGTAAATACACATGGAGGTTCAGTTGAAGGTGAGACAGTCACGACTGGAACCCCTCTCTTTAGTCCTCCATTGATTGACATGATCAGCAACGACCCCATACTTAGTGGTGTAAAGGTATCTAGCTACTCTTATGATTATTTATTATTTCAAAATTTCCTCTCTTCACCAACAAAAGAAATAGGTCTGAATTTTGAGCCACCAAGAATAAAGATATCTATGACACAATGCATATTTCGAAATTAATGCGACGTCCTTCCCGAAGAGAGGATTTAGTCGTCCATTTAAGATTTTTAGTTTTATTTATTACCTTATTGTGCCTTGGTACGATGCCAAAATGTTTTTGTTGCTTTCAGGTTTTGGTTTAACCTTATTTTGAACCCTCTAAAGTATAGTTATAGTTGTCAGCATTTGGGTGGTTGCCTTAACAGTGTTGTATTGTCCTATTTGTTAAGGAGAGATGACTGAGGCATTTTTCTTCTTTGACCAGCTTATTGCTGAAGCATGGGACTGTGGAGGGCTTTATCAAGTTGGCATGTTTCCTCATTGGGGTATATGGTCAGAATGGAATGGGAAGGTAAGTAAAAGGTGTATATGATTAAGCTATTTATCTGTGGGCACTTCCGACTTGCCACCTTTTCTTCACTCTGTTCATTTTAGAAATTTTAAGACAGCTCCATCCTCAGAACTGGACTACTAGATGGTGGTCTTTAACAAATTTGTCTAATCGTCCATGCTTCTGTCCTTTCATGTAGTTTTATTCTCCATTCTAAGTACATTGTAACTGTAACAACATATGAACAGTACTGTTTCTGTTTCAGTACCGTGACATTGTGAGGCTATTTATTAAAGGCACAGATGGTTTTTCTGGGGCTTTTGCTGAATGTCTGTGTGGAAGCCCCAATTTATATCAGGCATGTCATATTTTCAGTTGTTTTTTTTTTTTTTTTATATATGATTCCTGAATTTTACCTGTTACAAAAGTTTTACATCATATTTTTGTTTTTATTTATCTGTTATCGTGAGTTCTATTTTTTTTATTTTGATTACTTGCTAATCTGAATTAGGTAGGTGGAAGGAAACCTTGGAACAGTATCAATTTCGTCTGTGCTCATGATGGTTTTACTTTGGCTGATTTAGTGACGTATAACAACAAGCACAATCTGGCTAATGGTGAAGATAACAAGGATGGTGAGAATCACAATAATAGTTGGAATTGCGGCCAGGTAAATCTTTCAGCTAACACATTAATCCTTTTTCTCTTGTACCTTGGACTTAAAAGTACTTGAGAACACACCTGTAAAATAATATGACTGCTCAAAGTATGACCACTAGGTTTTCGAGACTTTGTTTATGAAGCCTGTAAAACCACGTTTAACATGTCTCTCGTATGTCTCTGCAATGACTGTTTTCCTGAATCTTCCTGTTCCATGAGAGTGATATGATTGTAAGCTACAACTTACCTAGGGTATAGCCCTTGTCTTAGACAATATTAACATTTTTCTTTTGCTCGACACGTTTTCTCACCTTCCCAAGCATTTCCAGTGTAGAATATTTGGTTTAATTTAAATATTAGATGATATTCTTATTATTCAACCGGAAACTTTCCATTCTTACAGCTCTTGGTCTAAATTTGTCTCAGGAGGGAGAATTTGCAAGTCTTTCTGTGAAGAAATTGAGACTACGCCAAATGAGAAACTTTTACGTGTGTCTCATGGTTTCCCAAGTAAGATCGTTTTTGTTATTTTGTTTCCTTTAAAATACATAATTGAAGGTTACCTACTGCTTTTATTTATATATTTTTTAGTCTAGTTGTTACTCTCATTTCATGTGTTTACCTTTCAACAGGGCGTTCCAATGATCTATATGGGGGATGAATATGGTCACACAAAAGGGGGAAACAACAATACATACTGCCATGACAATTATGTAGTCCTCTCTCTCTCTCTCTCTCTCTCTCTCTCTCTCTCTCTCTCTCTCTCTCTCTCTCTCTCTCTCTCTCTCTCTCTCTCTCTCTCTCTCTCTCTCTCTCTCTCTCTCTCTCTCTCTCTCTCTCTCTCTCTCTCTCTCTCTCTCTCTCTCTCTCTCTCTCTCTCTCTCTCTCTCTCTCTCTCTCTCTCTCTCTCTCTCTCTCTCTCTCTCTCTCTCTCTCTCTCTCTCTCTCTCTCTCTCTCTCTCTCTCTCTCTCTCTCTCTCTCTCTCTCTCTCTCTCTCTCTCTCTCTCTCTCTCTCTCTCTCTCTCTCTCTCTCTCTCTCTCTCTCTCTNTATTTTAATACATTTTGGGCAGATTGACTCGGTGAAAGGGGAGTTGTATATAGCGTTCAACGCCAGTCATGTGGCTGTCACGGTTGCATTACCTGAACGGCTAGGCTACAGGTGGGAACCATTAGTTGATACGGGCAAACCAACACCATTCGATTTTCTCTCTAATGACCTTCCTGAGAGGGAGACTGCCATCAAACAATATGCTCATTTTCTTGATAACAATTTGTACCCTATGCTCAGCTATTCTTCCATTGTTCTTTTGCTTTCCCCAGACAACAATAATACATAGACAACTTCTCCCTGTATTGTTTTGTTCTTGCTTCATTGACAAAAAACATTTTGTATAATATAGCATTCATATTATAAGGCAATGAAGAGAGAGATTTATTATAAAGAAAACATGGATCTCTTATAGTTTTTAAGTGGATTGACAATCCCATTGGACTTGTCATATAATTGGCAGTACAAGATCTATAAATGTGTGACATCATTACTGGAAGTTTTATGTTTATAACACTACAAAAGTGATTATTTAATAATAGTAATAAAAAAAAAACTTGCATTGCCCTTAATTGTGGGGATTACGTTTGGTTTTCTTGATGCAATAATTAACAATTACCAAAATCATGAGTCTTGCCCCATTCTTTAGATTCAGATTCTCCANTAAAAAAAAAAAAAAAAATATATATATACTAATAGGCTTCTTATCAAACTAAGCATCATTATAATGTTCAAATGAACTGAAGACGAGTGCCCCCTTTTGTATAGAACAATCCGCCTCGCCCAATCGCAGAATGAACACTTACAAAAGTGTTCTTGAGATTATCTTTCACAATGAGATATTTTGTAGTTATATTATTATTAAATTGGCAAAATTGCATTTTTGGTCCCGCTGAATTTAACGTGTAGCAATTTTGGTCCTGTGGTTTGAACTTTTCGCAATTTGGTCCTGTGATTTAAAAATTTCGGGCAATTTCAGTCCTTCCGGCCTCGAAAATTTGACTTTCTCGCCGTGTCGAGCACGTGACCCTCACGTGCTAGATTTTCCGACCAAACAATCTGAGTTGGCATGCTTATGTACATGTGGAAAATGAAAAAAATCGAAAAAAAAAAAAAAGAAACACACGTGGATGGCCGACCGGGTATAAAACCAAACAACAAACATCAAAATGGACCAAATCGAACTTCTGAAAATCAGAAAACCCGTAACCCTATTTTCTTCCCCAAATCCCCAAATCTGCTCGAACCCTAGAACCCTAATCATGTCCGAGAGCTCCCAGCTTAACGATGAGTCCTACTGCAAGTGCTTACAGAGGTCAATCATAGTCACCTCTTGGACCAGCGAAAATCCTGGTCGTCGTTTTCGTTCGTGCTCTGAATACGAGGTAATGCCTAAATTATCTTCTTTTTTGTTCTTAATTTAGGATTTTTTGTACAGGTTGATAAATTGTATTCTTTTTTCTTGGGTAAAATCAGAATGGAGGTTGTGATTTTTTTTCTTGGGTTGATCCACCAATGTGCAGCCGATCGAAGCAAATAATTCCTGGACTCCTACGAAAATCAAATAACCTGCGTGCTCAAAATGAAGCATTGGAAGAGGCAATTTTCAAAATGGAGGATGAAAATAAAATGTTGGTTTTAGAGAACAAAAAATTGCAATTGAAGTTTCAAGAGCCAAGTTAGAAAATGAAGGATGAAAATAAAATGTTGGTTTTAGAGAATGAAAGGTTGCAGTTGAAGTTGCAAGAGGTAAGTTCGAAAATGAAGGATGAAAATAAAATGTTGGTTTTAGAGAACAAAAGGTTGCAGTTGAAGTTGCAAGAGGTAAGTTCGAAAATGAAGGATGAAAAAAAAATGTTGGTTTTAGAGAACAAAAGGTTGCAGTTGAAGTTGCAGAGGAACTCAAAGACTACATTTTGGTTTTGGTTACTTGTTGGAGTAGTATCTGTGTACTTGTACTTGTTTTCAAAGAAGCAGGTCAATGGTTCTGGTCAATTGAAAATGCTTGTTTAGAATGTTGGTTTGAATTCAAATGATATGCTTTGTTGGTTTGAACTTTGTTAATGTGTAATGTTTTGAACTGAAAGCATTGTAATGTGCACTTTGTTGGTTTAGATTGTGGTGTATCAGTGGTAGACTTTCTTGTGTTTAGATTGTAATGTGAACTTTGTTGCACTGGTTTGTAATGTAATTTCCATGAAGTTAAGTTAAGTTTTATGTTTTTCAGTTCCCTGTGATTTATGTTTTAAGTTTCTCAGTTCAGCTTTATTGAATTTAAGTTGTTTACATACATAGAAAACTGAATAATTTTTTGAGAACATGATACATGAACAAAAGGTAAAAAGTTTAACTTGCTATGAACATTGTAAGCAAAAAAAATAAACAATCAGTGATATCATTACAATCAACCAAAAGGTAACAAATGTTCACTAATGGAGCCAAAACAATGATCAACCAAAAGAACCAAAAGATGTACCATCATCTACAACCATCATCAGTCAAATACCACAAAAACCATGCAGTCATGAAACAAACATAGTTTGATCTACATAATGTTTTGATCAACTTACAAAAGTACAAAAGGCAACAAAGTTTTGATCAACACAAAATCAGCCTTCAAATTACAATCACAATCCTTGACTTTTTCCTTGAGACATTTGTAATTGCTGGTGAGGTGTAGGCCCAGCTCTGTTTGCACTCTTTGGAATCTGATACTCTTCACATTCTGGTCTTAGAGACTCCAAATCAACAGCTTCACCTTCATCTTCATTAGCTATCACTGGTGGCAGAAGTGTGGGATTCTAAACAGAAAAAGAAAAAGACACATGATCAATGTACTAATATACCTACTTAAAGGATTGAATGATCAACAAAATGAAATATGAAATACAGTATAAATAAATCTACTTATATACTTACAGTATTAGGTTTAAGACCATAAGCAGATCTCTTTTTAGCCTTTTCATAACTTTCAGCATTCTTCCTCTTTGTTTCAAGCTTCAATAAAGAAAGAAAAACATGGGAATGGCATTAACTTATTGACATACAAGATACAAAATAACAAAAGATTGATAAACTCACAATTGTTTCAAAAGCTCTTTGCAATGGACTTTTGTTTTGTTCTTGTGTTAGTTGACTTTGGGCTTCCAACTCTTGCTCCTTTCTCTTGTCACAGGATCTTGAATTATGCCCAGGTACACCACATTTCTTGCATGTGACAGTTGGTTTTTGTCTCTTCATCTTCATGGGTTGTTTCCCTTTTCTTTGTTTCTTTTTCTCCTCAGTGTCTCCAACATCTTTTCTTCTTCTGGTTGAAGGTCTGCCAGCCCCCCTCCCAAAGTTGGGTGGTAATGGGGGGATAAAAAGGGTCTGTCTCCATAGCAAGGGCCCATTTGTGCCTAAGATTGACCCTCTAAAAACCTTTCTATGACACTCAGTGGAGTAACACTCATGCACAAAATCAACAGGAAGCAATTTTTGTGCTAGAATAGCACTACAGGCATGTTTACATGGAATTCCTCCCAAATCCCATACCCTGCAGGTACAAGTCCTCTTCTCCAAATCCACATTGAACTGAGACCCATCATAACATTTAATTTGGTAGTGCTTATCATCACATTTGATTGGCATGCAGTCACAAACATGGGACAAATGTTTTTGAAGAATCAGATTCACATTAGGACAAATCTTTCCATTCCACTTAAGCTCTGCCTTATCTCTTTTTTTTTGCATCTTAATACAAATGTATTCCCTAATCCACTCTAGCATGGTAATGATAGGTTTTTCTCTTGCTTCAAGTATGTTGCTATTAAATGTTTCACAAACATTATTAAGCAACATATCACACTTTGATACCTCTGAAAAATGAGACCTGGACCAGTGTTGTGGTGGTTTATCAAGGAACCACTTGAAAGCATCTAAACTCATATCCCTAATCTCCAACATCCTGCCATTGAACTCCCCTACAGTTGTGGCTTGTGCTGCTCTTCAAACTGCATGCTTATAGGCCATTCCCCTAAAACCTGCCTGCATGAAGTTGTTATGAAGATGCCTGACACAAAATCTGTGACTAGCTCCAGGGAAAACAGTGTCAAAAGCTTTGATAAGACCTTTTTGCTTATCAGAAATGAATGTAAAATGCTCAGGACAACTGATTCCTAGATCCTTCTTTAGGATTATGAGAAACCATTCCCATGTTTGAAAGCATTCAATTCCAACAACAGCAAAAGCAATAGGGAAAAGGTTATTATTTGGGTCTACACCCACTGCAGTCAAAAGAATCCCTCTATGTGGACCCTTCAAATGGCATCCATCAACACCAACTATAGGCCTACATCCAGCTTTGAACCCCTCTTTCAGAGCATTAAAACAAATATAGAATTTGCTAAATCTCTCATCACCATTCTCTTTCTCAGTGGCAAGTATGACTGTTGATCCAGGATTTGAAGTCCTTAACTCTTCTGCATAATCCCACAATTGGGAAAATTGATCATCAGGATGTCCCTCAAGCTGTGCAAGAGCTCTTCTCTTAGCCCTATAGGCTTGATCCTTAGATATATTCACATTCAAGTTATGAATAACATCTAGTCTCCAACCTTTCACACTTCTTTTAGGATCAGTTTGAAAATTACTGATGAATTTCTCACTCAGCCATTTTGATTTGATATTTTTAACATTAAATGTTTCAAAGCAAGAGTGAGTAGGGTTGTATTCTCTGATCTGGAAACTAGCTTCACCCTTCATTTTTAACAAATTGATCTTCCAACTACAATCATTTTCTGCACACCTTACATAGACCCTTATCTTGTCATTTTTCTCTGTCCTAAGGTTTCTATTTGTCTTAATTGCATGTGACTGGATGGCCTTCCTAAATTCTTCTTTTGTGGCAAAAATCATCCCAATTTCAAAAACAGGATCAAAAACCTGAGAGGAATTAAACACAGGTGGATCCACATTTTCAGTGTCACTGCCCACCAAATCATCTAGATCAACAGGGACTTCAACAACATATTCATCACTCTCACTCATAGAATCTGTCTCATCTTCACCATTTGCCCCTATATCTACATTCTCAAACCACAATGCATCATCGCCATCACTGCTAGTCTCCCTCATGTCATAATCACTATCTAAGAAATCAGATTGATCAACAGTGTCATCTTCTTGACACTCATTATCAGGCTGATTATCTTCTTCAATCTCACTCTCATGTTGACTCTCTTTTTCTTGGACACCTACATTTGCATTCTCAATCTCATTTTCAGACTCAACCTCAAAACTCTCATCCTCACTATCAGAATCAGATTGCAACCTAAACCAACCACCCTCTATAGACAAAGGAGAAGGACTAAATGCATCAGAAGCCTCAACATACACAGCCAGATGCCTCATAAATTTGTGAGCCAAGGCCCATGTTCTAATGTCATCATCCCCATTCAACAACTTGAAACTTAACCCAATCAATACAAAATATCTTTTACTACCCACAATACCAAATTTTTCAGACATTTGCCTCAAAACCGACTCAGACATTGTTTTAGCATCAACAAAGTCAAAAACTATTTTATCTCCTCCAATATAATTAGCATAAGGCTCATGCACAAATGAACCACCACACCATAATTCTACAGTTATGAAATTACTACTCAATTCTATGGTGCCCAGACCCNATCCCAATAATCCTTTGCTCTAATCTTTGTGTTGTTGTCCATCACATCGAATTTGCTCCGAATTTGGATTAGAAATGCAAAACAATGAGAGATTGAGATGATTAGGGTTCTAGGGTTCGAGCAGATTTGGGGATTTGGGGAAGAAAATAGGGTTACGGGTTTTCTGATTTTCAGAAGTTCGATTTGGTCCATTTTGATGTTTGTTGTTTGGTTTTATACCCGGTCGGCCATCCACGTGTGTTCTTTTTTTTTTTTTTTTTTCGATTTTTTTCATTTTCCACATGTACATAAGCATGCCAACTCAGATTGTTTGGTCGGAAAATCTAGCACGTGAGGGTCACGTGCTCGACACGGCGAGAAAGTCAAATTTTCGAGGCCGGAAGGACTGAAATTGCCCGAAATTTTTAAATCACAGGACCAAATTGCGAAAAGTTCAAACCACAGGACCAAAATTGCTACACGTTAAATTCAGCAGGACCAAAAATGCAATTTTGCCTATTAAATTCGTCCATTTATATATATTCAGACTTTGTTCTTTTTCATGATTTTTGAAATGAATATGTAGTTTATTAGGGAGGACGAATTACTAGCATCATCTGCCCCTTCGCTATTCCACAATTCATCGATGATTTCAAAGAAGGTTGCGTTTATGGCTTTAAAAACTACCAAGTCGAAAGCAATATTGGAGTATGCAAATCGACGATTTACACTTGGAGGTTCATTATTCACGGCCAAACAAAGTTTTGCAAGTGGATGGCCGATTTTCCTATTTGTTGCTTCGATTTTAGGAACTTCACAGCTTTAATGAATGTTGTATATAAAAAAATGTTCAATAATATATGATTTTTATTTTAATTATATGTTTATTCTCATGATCATTACATTATTACACAATTTATATAGAAAATTGCCTTTGATTATAAGTGTATGTTAAAACGATTTGTGGTATTTGTTGGATGTTTACCTTGTTGTGAGATTTTATATTTTTTCATCTGTGATGCTTTTTCTCAAATTTCTTCTGAAACTTCAGAGGAGTTGCGTTGGTTTCTTCTTGGGTAGTTATCCATTCTGTAAAAATTAGATTAGTGACCGATGGGAATTGATCAGGTTCCACCATTTTGTTAATGAGATATCGAATGGTGGTTATCATCATTTAAAATTGTGGTATTTTTGTAAACTTTATTGCACTAATAGAAACTTATGGTACTTATGTTTTTTTTTTTTNNTTATGTTTTTTTTTTTTTCCTGGTAATATTGTTGTTTTATATCGGTAGTTGTAAATTTCTGCCATTTAAATAGGCATTTCAAAATTCTACGGACCAGTTACCCCATTGTTAATTGGTCTTTTTATATGTTTACAATACTTTTTGAAATTTTTACAAAAGTATACATTAAAAAAAATCATAAATAAATCATTTATAAACAATTCATAAAAATAAAATTAAAAACAGTAAAATATATAATTCAATGGAAAAAAATATATTATATATCACCATTTATAAATAGTGCAAATTATTATTATACTTATAATTAAAATTCTTTATATAAATAAAGAGAGATATATAGGTGAAAAAAGTAATTGACCAGGCCCGAGTAGGCCCAAGTTACGGACCTTGTCGGTATCCCTCGTCTTATTCCCCAATTTATTCGAAACCCTGTTCTTCAGATATTTTAGCCCTAGATAGCACGTTATATTATACCTCCTCTCCATTTTCCTCTCGCAAAAACATCAGAAGGTTTCAATTTTCCATCACTCAACAACCGAACGAATTCATCAGTTCTTGGAATTTTCAGGTTCGATTATTCTTTTTCATTTTTATTTTTTAATTTTGTTAATTCCTCTCGCTTTGTACATTCATACACTAAATTACGTTATAGAGTTTACGCAGTATGTTTTCGATTCTATGAGGTGATTGTGTGCATTTGTGTGTGTGTGTGTGTGTGTTTTGTGCTAGTTCGACTCGGCTTTCAATTTTGAATGGCAGTTTTGAATCAATTCATCTTTCAATTTGAGTTGTGCAGGTTTCGTTGTCTGTTCCAACTTCGAACGTTATCCCTTTCACCATGGCGACCAGTGAGTACCTCATGTATATAATTAGTTCGACTACTGTTTCATTCTCAATAATTGGTGTATGTAACTGGTGTTAAAATGTTTGGTCAGGATTGCAGTACGAGAATAATTGTGAGATTGGGGTTTTCTCCAAGCTCACCAATGCCTATTGCCTTGTTGCTATTGGGGGTTCTGAGAACTTTTACAGGTATCGGTTTTGTTGTAGCTTTTTTTGCCATGGTGTATTTTTATTCTTTTGTTTAAGACTTGATGTTTGGTGGCAGCACGTTCGAGGCTGAGTTGGCTCATGTAATTCCAGTGGTTAAAACTTCGATTTCTGGTACTAGAATCATTGGACGCCTCTGTGCCGGTGGGTGTTTCTGTATTTTATTTGTTTTGGTGTGAATTTCTTGGCTGATGAGCTTGCCCCTGTAAATCAATCCTCCATTGGCAGGAAACAAAAATGGGTTGCTTTTGCCCCACAACACTACTGATCAAGGTTAGAGCTAACCTTATATAGTATTTAGTACATGCATGTTGTGTATATCTCTTAGTACTGATAAATGCTTGTGGAGTTAGGTCTGGCAATTTTTTTTTTTTTTTTTACTTATCTCAATTTTGAGTTGTATATGTGATATGTCTTCAGTCTAATGTTTGCTAAATGCTTGTGTAACTCTGCTAATGCATGCTATTGGTCCCCATACACTAAGATGAGTGATTGTTTGTAGTTTAGATGGATATTAGATGCCATCAAGATTATGTGTTGTGGTTATAGATTATCAGTTAATTGTTGGGAGAATTATGATATTTTAAATGGAGAAAACAGTTCTTAGATTTTTGAGTTCTTTGACATATTTAACTGCAGCTATGTACGTTGCATGAGTTTTAGAGGTTCAGAACTGAAAAAAGTGACGTGTGCTATTTAGGTTAATGAATAAGATTGCTCTGATGAACTCATACCATCAACTTTGCTTTCTGATCTTATTGTTGATGTGTGACAGTGTGTCCAGAAATATTTGTAAGTTCAAATGGCTTTTAGTTATTATCGGCCAAGTTTTGCATAACCTTGAGTTAGTTGTTAAGCACTAGTATGCTTGTGCTTGTCATCAAAATTGTGAACCTTTTAGATTAGACTGGCTTTTCATGTGGAGTTGATATGATTTTCCAGAATGTAAATGTCTTTATTGTTTGTAGGTTTTTCATGTCTCACACTCTTAACTTGCCATAGCTTAGGCAGTTAAAACACATGCAGCTAATGAATTTAATTTTCTTTGCCGATCAGGTTTGTTTGAAATTTCTGTGAAACAAACTTTACTATGCTAACATTACAGTGATCTTTGCTCTGGGAAAAAGAATGCTATGCTTTATTTGCCTTTCCTATCATCTTAGGTTATTCACTGATCTTTGTTTTCTGCTACCATAGAGCTTCAACATCTGAGGAACAGCCTACCAGATTCAGTAGTTGTTCAGAGAATTGATGAGAGGCTATCTGCACTCGGGAACTGCATTGCATGCAATGATCATGTTGCTCTTACCCATCCTGATCTTGACAAGGTAAAGCATTCACAGATACACCTGAACTTTTTACCGTGTCTTGTATTATTATTTGTTCTGGTGAACTGTTTTTTGCCACTATGTAATTCTTTTTCTCTCTCATTGGATGATTTTTCTGCTTGTTTTAACCCATTGTTCAATTCTGTTATGTGTTTCTTCTCTATAGGAAAAGCGTCAATTTTGCACTCTATAGCTTTTGTATATTAAACTATAGAACTTACTACTGTTGATGTATATATCAATCAGGAAACTGAGGAGATGATTGCTGATGTTCTTGGGGTGGAAGTCTTCAGGCAGACTGTAGCTGGCAATATACTTGTTGGAAGTTACTGTGCCTTTTCCAACAGAGGTGGCTTGGTAAGGTTTTAATAATTCACACTTTCTTATTTTTTCTGTAACAGAAGTTATATAAGAAAAAAATCATGGACTTCATTTTTACCAACATGCCAAGAAACAAAAAGCACAAATTTGATGATTTGGTTAAAAACACAGGTTCATCCTCACACCTCTATAGAGGATCTAGACGAGCTCTCGACCCTCCTTCAGGTCCCATTGGTTGCTGGGACTGTGAACCGTGGCAGTGAGGTCATAGCCGCTGGACTTACGGTCAACGACTGGACGGCATTCTGTGGGTCTGACACCACTGCCACCGAGCTTTCTGTTATTGAGAGTGTTTTCAAGCTGAGAGAGGCGCAACCGAGTGCCATTGTCAATGAGATGAGGAATTCTCTCATTGATAGCTATATTTGAGCTTTTCTTGTGTGAAAGTGGAAAAAAGAAAAGTAAGGTTGCCCATGGAGGGGTGTTTCTGATGTGGTTATTGCAAACTTTTTAGGATTTGTGCTGGTGACTGAAAACTGTGGTCTTTTTATTTGTCTTAACATTTCTATAGGTATTATGTGGTGTTCAGTACATGATTGGAGACTTGGATTTGGGGTGTAATGTCTTTTTAACGTGTAATGAGTCCTTTTGGTACTATGAATCATTATGGGTTTATGAAGTGTAGTGAGTCCTTTTGGTACTATGAACCATTATCGGTTTATGAAGTGTCGTTCCTTTGTTTGCACATGAGCATGAATGCATGCTCTTATAAATAGTCTTATATTTCATTGTTAGGAGACGGTGATATTCATATCGTGGGCTGCCTTATGGTAGCACTTAAGAAGAGGCCTAGGAAATTCGGAGTATGAGTTTGTAGCAGGAGATGGTGACATTCGTATCATAAGAAGCCCAAGTTGTTTTAAATTAAATTTTTTGGTTCCAGATAATGCCAGTCCATATATCTGATTGGAACATGATTACTTTTATTTTTATTTTTATTTTTTAATTCGTGGATGATTTCTTTTTTATGGAATAAGTTGCATTGCGGGGGTAAGTCCCCGGTCCGGATGACTATACTTTTTCCTTCTTCTTGAATAGTTGGGCTATAGTTTGGGCTGGTAGTGTGGGGTATACAAGAATTTTTTTCGATCCCGCTCTCTTCTCAAGCAATGGAATCACACTGCTCTCACGCTTGTTCCTAAGTCTTCACACTCTTCGCTAGTGACAGATTTTAGACCAATAGCGTGTTGCAACACTTTGTACAAAATTTGTTCTAAGATCCTTGCTCGGAGAATTAGTGGAGTACTAGATTCTATTATTGACGAGACACAAACCGCTTTTGTTACAAGCCGCTTTTGTTAAGGGGAGGAACATCTCGGGCAACATCCACCTCATGCCACCGTTGCTTCGCCAATACATGCAGAAATGAGTAACCCCAAGGTGCACCATTAAAATTGACCACCGCAAATTGATTCAATTTCTTGGTCGTTCTTGAAGCAAGTGCCTGAGGGTCTTAGTTTCCCATCGGCATTTTCAAGGTGGGTCATGGAATGTGTCACAACTCTATCCTACTCAAAAAACATTTCAAAGGGGCACGTGGACTTAGGCAAGGTGATCTCCTCCCACCTTTCCTCTTTGTGATTTGCATTGAATATCTCTCTCGTTGTAACCAGAGGCCAACGAGGTGGTGTTTTTGGATTTCCTAATAAAATTTCTCTAAAAAACATAAATGAATAAATCACATCACAAGAAGACAAGACATAAAGTATTCAACACAGAAGCTCGAGCTAAAACCTAACAATTTTTTCCTCGGTCATAGGAGGACAAGGTCTTTGGAAAGACCAGAGTGAAAGAGTGGTTAGTTATTATCGACCAAAGTGTTGGAGAGGACAGAAATCTGATTCCAATTATCGATCAGAAGATTGTAAGCTCGGTTGCAAGGAGGGTTAGCGTATTTGATGGGGATGCTCTCACGCCAGATGGTCGAGTTGAAGGGAAATGGTGAGGGAGGTCGAACGAAGAAGAACTTGGTCCTCTATTTAGGTATATTGGATGGGATATCAATAAAACAATTTGCCTTATTACGGTTAGCAAGGTACATGGACTTCTTTTGGTCTTTGGCACAATAAGAGTAAAAGAAAATGTCGGGGTCGATATGACTTAGTCGACAGAAAGAAAGTATGGAGTATACAATTAGGTGTCAAATGTCGTTGGGAGAAAGTTGGTTGATGGGAAGCTCGAAAAGTTTGCAGAGGTTGATGAGGTAGGGGTTTAGGGAAAACCTGAGCCCAAGCTCCATCTGATCGCGGAAGAAGGTTTAACAACCGGGAGGAGGGTGCTCGTAGACATCAAAAGGGAGAGGAAAAACATATTCCCAATCATCGGGAAGACCCATTTGGTCAAAATTTGGTCAAGTTGGTCCTCACTCTTATATACCAAAGTGCTAGGTTCTCGAGCAGTGGCAATCCGGAAGATAGATCGAGGAGAAGAGTCGAGATTAATGGCTTCGTCAACCTCTTCGTCAGACTCGTTATCAGACGGAGGGGTTAAGAAATGGAAGGTGCGGTCCAAGAGGAAATGGAAGGTGCGGTCTAAGAGGAAGAAGGACAGGTAAACGGGTGGCAGGGCGTGATGAAATATGAAAAGGCTCAAGGATAAGCCCAAAAGAAGAAGAGGCCGCAAAGGAGCTCGGGGGGCTCATACCGTGGCCGATGGAGGCAGCGTCAGACTCGCTAGTGGCATGGAAGGCAGGTGAATCTGAAAAGGAAGAAGGTAGTAAATGAAAGTTTAGGTTTAAAAAGGAGAAATTAAGGAAGGAGTTCGGGGAACAGAAGGGAAAAGAAGAAGATTGAAAAAAGAATCGAACATGCAAATAGATAACAATGAAGGAAAAACTTACTCATCAACAACATGAAGGTTGCTGGTTGTTCTGAGAAAGTAACAGGGCACGGTGGTCGACGACGGTGTCTAGGCGACGAAAGCTTGAAACTTTGCAGAAAGGGGTACATGAAAAGTATATCGCAAGAAAGCTTGAGAGAGGTAGAAAAGTTGAAAAAATGGTCTAGAAGCTCTATTTATAACAAAGGAATGGGAAACACAAAGAGGTCAACGACCCTAGCCGTTGGATCAGGATCAAAATGGGTGGAGGAGATTAAAAGGAGAATGTGAAAAGGCAACGATCATGACCGCCATTGTTTGTCGCATATATTGTTTATTGCATAATTTGTTATGCACTTTATCAATTATTTTAGTATGTCTGTCGCGTAGTTTGTCGCATAATTTGTCTCGCACTTTATCAAATATCTTCATCTGTTATCGCATGAACATTTTGCACTTTATCAATTAATTTTTCCTGTTTTTCGCATGTTGTATTGCATAATGTTTCACACTTTATCGATTATCCTTGCATGTCTATCGCGTAGTTTATTGCATAATTTGTTTCGCACTTTATTAATCATTTTCGTATGTGTATCGCATAGTTAATCGTATAAATATTTCAGAATAGCATAATCACACTTTGTGGTGTGAAAAATTTACTTGTTGTTTGAACCTGTGAAAAACTTACCCCATTCTCGAAACAAGTTTGAAAAGTTATTTCCTCAATAATATATATACATTCATCTTCACCTTTGATGGCTAGGAATTACTTGTACCTAATATCGTCCCTTTGGACCACTCTTTTTGCTAAAAGCACAAAACAAATTGGCCCAAAAATTCCCACAAAAGCGCGTTCTCTCTCTCTCTCTCTCTCTCTCTCTCACACACACACACACACACACAACACAATTTCTCTTAATATCTCCCCTTTCCCATGGAGATTCTTTCTCCGGCAGAGGAAGACAACTGAAAAATGAAGAAAAAAGCCCCAAATCGGATCCCATCAACATCGTCCCGTTCATCTTCCTCTCCATCTCCACCTTCTTCGCCGCACTTCGACGCCGTCCCCGAGCCGACGGCGTACGCGGCGCTCCCCACCGATCTGGTCACCGACATTTTCCTCAGGCTCCCCGTCAAAACCCTAGGCAAGTGCAGATGCGTCTGCAAGCAATGGCTCCGCCTGATCGGGGACCCGCACTTTGTGTCCGCTTACCGAGACCACGCCCGCCGCAGCCCCAACATCCTGCTGGCCCGAAAAACCCCTCTCATCCACGAGCCCCTCGCCAAAAAACGCACCAGGATCGATCTCTGCGCCCTAAACCTCGACGGCTACCGCAAAAACCACGAATTCTCGCTGTTTGTGGACGACGATGAGAATAACGTCGAGATGCTGCCTTCAAAATGGGACCTCGTCTGCTTCGTGAGCGAGTCCGGGTTCTACGCCTGCAACCCTAGCACGCAGCTTGTGGTTAAACTGCCTGAGGCCAGCTGCTGCACCTCAGGTGAGGTAAATGCGGGAATGGGTTACATCAGGGAAAGAGATGAATACATCTTGGTGCACTTATTCGACCGGAGTGTGGAGCTTCACATGGATTACGACATCGGGTGTGAGGTACTGAGGCTGAGGGATGGGGGAAAAGATTGTTCGTGGAAGGTGATGAATGCAAATTGTCGGTTTGTGGTTCGCGGTTGGGGAGTTTTGGTGGAGAACGTTTTCTATTGGATGATTTGGGATGATTATGACCAACCGGGAGATGAGGCAATCGTGACCTTTGATCTTGAGAGGGAAGAATTCGGGACGCTAAGCCCTCCAGAGGGCTGTTTCGACCCCCATGGCTTGTGGTCGTTAGTGGAGTTGGGAGGAAGGTTGTGTTTGGTTGACACTGTTGCTCAGCCTTTAACTATGGATATATGGGTTTTGGAGGATATTCAGAATCAGAGGTGGGTAAGGGAGTATAGTATTAATATGAATGTGTATACTAATGACATGCTGAGCTTAATTGTGCCTTTGGATTACTGGGAAGGGAAAATTGTGTTGGATGTGAAGCAAGAGAGTGTGGACTGTTATGATGAGAAGAGGAAGTGCATTAAGAGGATGGACCATTTGATTGCAGGGGAGTGGAACTGGCTTCGACTCTACACCGAGAGGTTTTTTTCCTTGGGAGGCAAGTAGATGCTTGATGCTTGGTGCCTTTTTTTATTGGAGCACATTCATCTATAATATTTTTTTCTATAGTCATTAATTGATTATTGAGGCATTATTTGGCTTCCTGAGGTATGAGGATTTTAAAAAAGTAATGTTTGAGCTGCCTGCTAGACGCTGCGTGTGTTTTTCAAATGCTTGATGTTGTATGGCTTTCCTTGGATGATTGTTTTTCTGGTCTTTGGATAAGCCTTGTTTGTTTTTATGAGGTGTGTCTATGATGTTGAGAGGCAATTTGAATTTGAATTGGATTGATATAACTTTTAACTTTCTTTCAAATGAGTTTGTTTCAATTCTTGGCATTTTCTGTTTGAAGCTTATAGAACTGCTTGATATCTCATTTTCCTATGTTATCCTTTGGCCCATCCATGAGGTTCCTTGATCAACACTTGATTTAGCTTGTCAACCCCGCAACAATCTGTTAATCTTCTTGTTCATTTCATTATTCAGAGTAATACTTTTCATTTCAACTGGTCATTTTTCCACAGAACACTAATGTCGAAAAATCAAATGTTTGGACTGAATTTTTTTACTTTTCTGTTTCATTTTCCCATTCCCTTTTTTTTTTTGTCTATTCATAATTTTTTAATTTCCTTTACTCTTTTTGAATATTAAGTCAATCACAATATTTTCTTAATAAATTTCCTAAGTTATTGTTTGGTGGTGAGGGTTCATTGTTACCATAGGTAAAAGTTTCAGAAATTATCTCTAGAGTCTGGAATCAATGAGAAAGTAACAAGTTCATTGTTAATGTGGGTAAAAGTTTTCAGAAATTTTACCTGGAGTATGGAATCAATGAGAAAACAGTCACTATTCCTGTTATTGTGATGAGCGACATTCATCTAGAAATTTGGTGTTCTACGTTATGGTATATTTATAACATGGAACAGCTTGTCCTAGGTTGTCCATTATTTCAGAAAAAAACATCTTACACTCTCATACTGTGACTTATTTTTCTTTTTTCTCAATTGTCTGAAAACAAAGTATGGATATGTGGCAGAGCATCATGCTTGTAGGCCTTTATATATCTGGGTTTGATTCTGGATATCGAATAATGATTCCATATATAGCATTTCCAGTTGTCCAGTTGATATTTGACTGAATGTATCTTTCTTCTCGGTAGTTGTCTGTTTTTAAGAACAACATTTTCAATGATATCTAAACTAGTTTGATTTTGGTCTTAGCCTCTACTCTGGCATCAGACTTGGTTAATAGATGTTCATAAATTGGCTGAAGAACTATATAGAACTGTTTGACAGGACTATTGCAATTATCATTGTTTACATTATGGCTTTGTATTGATTGTGCAAATGTGGTGTAGTTAGTTTGTTTATTGTGTCAATTGTAGAAGAACCATGATATTTAGTGCTGGTAATGATGAAAAGAGAACTAAGTACATTGCTGTAGTGTTGATAATGATGCATTAGAGAGGATTTATTTTGCATTGACACCTAATGTCAATTCAGAATGTGCAAGTGAAATGAATTATCTGATACTTTATAGAAACAGAAAAAAAGATTTTTAAGGTCAACATTTGAACATTGAAATAAAAATTCACAACAAACATCCCAGTTATTACTAAACACGTTCATAAAGAATAAAACAAAGTAAAATTTTACATATTGGTTTAAAACTTGGAAGTGCTTCGAAATTCTGTATCATGCAACGGAGCATTCGAATGGGAACCCTTGCGGAAAGCGCTTGTAATCCGTGCAATAGTTGTAAATCATGTAGTTCTTTTGCACCCATTTTATTGTCCCCTGTCCACTTGAATCCAGTGACTGTGAAAACCAAGAATCAGCCGACGAATTTTGGGAGCAAGAACCTGTGGCATTTGCACAGGCCAATGCACTGAAGTGTGTGAACGAGGCCGTGAAAGGGGCTTGGCTCCAATCAGTCTTCACGAGCCCACCTCTTGTGGCCCAATCGTCCGCATTCCAAAGGCTCGAGTATATCCACATGGGCTGGTTCTTAGGGTAAGGTACACCTTTGGACTCAAGGTTCTTGAATTGTCTAATGGGAATACCGTCTACTGAGAATCTGTTGACAGTGTCAAAAATTATTTTTAGTATCACTCATTATAAGGTTTTAAGTCAAATTGTTAGAAATTGTACTGAATATCAATCACCACCAAGTTTAAGATATATGTGTTTAATTGAGATTTTAAATGACATTTTGATACTTTTTAAGATTTGGGACATTTTAGGATTTTTAGATTTTGGAAGAATTATATGAAATCTTAAGTCTGGAGGTAGGATTTCAAGTGAGATTTCGTATAAGGGTTTTTGTTTAGAAATCCCACCAAATCTTAAAAAGTCTTAATAAATCTTAGTGTCAAATAAATTAAATACCACAGAATTTCGTAAGACTTTTTAAAATCCTAATTGAATATCGCAGGATTTTTAAAAGTCTTAATAAATCTAAATTGAATATACCAGAATTTCCTAAGTCTCTAAACCCTTAGAAAACCTAATTGAATACACCCCTAAGTCAAATTGTTAGAGATTCTTAGGCTTAAATTCATGGGTAAAGTCTTTGCAATTTACACTTAAACTACTTACATGATGGTTTGAGGGTTCCATAGGATGGAATAGGTGTGGAAATCCTTTGTAGGATCAAACCACAAATGAAACTGTTGTTCTCGGCCGCCATTGCCTTGCGTGAATACATTCGTGTGGAGAATGTACGGTTGCCCGCTTAGATTCCCAAGAAATTCAAAGTCGATCTCGTCGTGGGTCGACCCTAAGGAAGATAACTGAACCCGAAAGAGTAAAGAAAATATTAGTTATCTGTAAATAATATAAATAACCACATTTTAATTTGTAGGAGAATAACTTACATAATAGGTAGTGACGGTGCCTGCAGAATTACCAGGGATGAGCTTTATCTGAAAGTCGATTTTCCCAAACATATATTGCCTTTTGGACCTAAAACCAGAACCGGAGTCTCGGTCTAAAGACAATGTGAGAAGCTTACCGTTGTCTAATATTTTCGCACGTGCATCTCCCCATGTGATGTCGAAATCCTCGTAAAAATTTCCTCCAAAAGCAGAGGTAACAAAGCTTAATAGAGCAAACAACACAATGTGTATCTTCATCATAGCTGAATTGATGTTTTTGTGGTGTGCATGAATGTGGCTTCAAAGGGCTCTATATATATATATAAGCGCTGGGGAAAAAGACGTGTGAAGGGAATAAGAGGGGAAGATGACATTGGTGTGGACTTTCAGGGACCATATGACAACTATGATGCCTCTCTTGAATTTGGTTGAGCAAAATGTG
>BKCP01006183.1:1186718-1197050 GCA_008636005.1 Striga asiatica
AAAAAAGTTTTATAATAAAATAGTTCTTTATTTAAAAAGAAAAATTCTTTTTGAGTAATATATCCTAACGTTTCGGAAAAAAAAAAAAGAAAAATTCTTTAATAACATGATGGGAATAAATTCGACGGCATACAAATACCATAAAAATATAACTAGTGGGAAGCAAAATTTATTGGGAAAGTAAGGCAATTTTGATCCATTAACTTTGTTTGCTTTTCATTTTTGTCCGCTATCAATCATTTTAAGAATATAATTTGGTATGACTTTTATTTTGTACCTATCTATCATTATATAAAAAGAATAACATTTTGATAAATTTAAAAACTTTTTCCCGTCAAAATCATTAAATATATCCTATATATAGTAATTGTTGGACAAATCTAAATAGGCAAAAAAATCGGCTCATTATTTGTGTAAAGATTTATTTCTCTTTTTTCCTGTTTTTTAGTTTATCAAAACCGTTGTTTTGACAATAAATATTTATTTTTCTTTTTCCTATTTTTAGTATAAATCTACATGAGCTTATCTCTTATGTTACAAAATCCCATTGCATACGTCTCACGTGTTTAAAAAATTTTATCCCTTATCTATACAGATTTGAAAAAATAAAATGAAATAGAAACCAATTCATAATTACTACTAGAAATCCATTATCTTTAACAAGAAAAAATAAAATAAAATAGAAACCAATTCATAATTACTAATAGAAATCCATTATCTACTTTAAGAAGCTAATTTTGATAGGTCTAATTACTAATATTTTTACAAATAATATAAGCTAACCATACAAAAAAGTATAATAATAATTTTGAAATGGTGTGTAATCAAATTTTTTTATATTCTCATATACAAAATAATTTGACATTATTTGACCCCGAATCTTTAATTTATAATTATCAAGTATTGTTTATCCTCCTCTTTAATTTATAATTATTTTTTTTCTTCCTCTTTTTAAATATGAGGTCTCGCCGTGACCTTCTCTTGAATTCTCAAAACTTCTGATCAATAGTAGTTTCCACTTCCGCCATTGAGTGACTCAAACTCGAAGTATATTTATAATATTATTAATTTAATATTGTTATCGTCCATCGCACGGGTACACACGATTAAAAAAATGGGCCACATAAATCTTAGATCGAAATTTCATTAATTACGAACATAAAACATGAAAGAAATTGAATGGTTTTGAATGTAGAGATAATACAAACAAAATGAGAGATTATTTACTAAGTTTGGATAAGGGGTTGGCGGGAATTGGTATTCCAAGTTGACATTGGCAAATTTGCATTGGTTGCAAGCTAGAATTTCAATACTAGATTCTTAGTTATCTAGTATGATCTAATTTTATCCAAGGATAACGTTTAATACATTAGGATTAACCTTTGTAGAAATGCAAATTTGAAAAGATATAATTGTCAAAATCCAATAGAATGCCGTTCAACAGAACCACCTCAAATTTGAGTTTTTTCTGAATTTTTTGATAGCGATTTACCATCAATAAAAAAAAATTGTATGACGAAGCCATAAAGACCGTTGTATACCGATTGAGAGTTTCGATCTGATATATGCATAAAATGACGATATTGACACTATAATAGAAGTTATTGTACAACACTAAAACTGTCCAAAATAATTATGTGATAATATTGATGAAAAATAAATTTAGCCAACCCAAAAATGTTAATAACTGAAAATAAAAAACAACAAAAACTAGCGGACTATTATTTTTTTTTTTCATTTTATTGTTAANTAAAAAAAAAAAAATGATGTGTACTTTTATAAATTACTAATAATTGATTGTAAAAGAAAAAAGGAAAATATTGGTCTTCATTGCAAATTCCACTATTGAAGAGAAAAAACAGTAATGGTGGGCTTGTACGAAATGATGCATAGTATCCAGCTGTTGACAATTATGATTTGTCTAAATAATTAAAACTAGTACGTAATCCGTGCGATGCACGAGATGTAAAATTTAGAAGAATAATATAACATCACGTGCATTAGGACTGAAATTGAAATCATTAAAATACATAAGAACATTGTTGAATCATAAAAAGTTCGGTAACAATCATATATTATTAAAAACCTCCTTGTACACAACATTATGAGTTTGATTATTTGGTAACTCCTCATTATCACAAACGAATATTTTCAAAAGAGACAAATCCTAAAAATCAAACTAATATTTGTGGTGAATAAACTAATATTTTAGGATTGGTTATATGAATAAAGCTACCTGTTTTTTGTGTTCTTTTCATTCATTTTCATTCAAACAATCTGATGACTTGTATAATGAAATCCGAATCTTAAGCCGAAATATTTAAAAAAAGAGTTTTTAAAAATTGAAAAGTCAAGGCAATCAGTTCAGATTAATTAAAGGTCAAAGAATATCCGGTCCTTGAAATAAAGACGTGTGCTATCATTAACCAAATATCCGGTTATTGATATAGAGTGGTTACCAAAAAATAGAACGCGATAAGGACGCTTCATAGAAATATCAATGGGATAAGGTCATAATAGATTGATATACATTTTTAACAATAAAAGGTCAGATGGAATGATTTATGATAATTATGTTGTAATTAATGAATTAATTAGATGTGTGAAAATGACATAATTAATGAGAAGTGTGAAAATGACATAATTAATGAGAGTGTGAAAAGGACATAATTAATGAGAAGTGTGAAAAGAACATAAAATGAGAAGTGTGAAAAAGACATAATTAATGAGAAGTGTGAAAAGGACAAAAACTTACCAGTTTTGGAAAATACTTATTGCAAATCTGACATTGACCATAATTTGACCTACTATTTTGGATAAATGTTAATTCTTATTATATAAGTATAGATGTACAAATTAGTCTAGGTAATGCCAAATTGAGTTGACTAGACACATAAGCGACTACTAATACAGAATTACATGAGGCAGAATAAAAACTAAGTATAACATAGTTGATGAAACATATTGAGACAAAATTGTGTAATAATATAGTATCTGTTCAGAGAGGTTTTTAATAAGTTGATTTTTGACAAAGAGGGTAGGTAGAGCAAGTGTGAAGTGACTTAATATTATCTTGGAAGGATAAGGATATTAACATTAACAGTCAAAGTGAGTTACCTAAATTTTCCCAGGCTTTTGATTGGATAGTTAGCCAATCAATTTGATTGGACTAAATCGCCTGAAAATCAACATCATCCCTACTGTCTATTGATAATTATTTAATTATGGAATTTATTGATAATCATTTAACTATTTCCGTAAGGTTAATCCTCAGTTTTACATATCTGTACGTAGCATACACATCATGTCGTCACATATATCCTTACATCAAAGTCCTATTNCTAAAGGGTGTAAAAGCTGTTTGGTTCGTCCTTAATCAGTTGTTTTCATGTCCATATCGAGTTAATTATATTTGATAGGTTGTTTACATGTCTATATCGAATTAGCAATATCGAGTTTTACGTGTATTGAAATCGCACATCATTAACATAAGGTTTCTAACCTCTTTTTAATAAAAACCGACTTGTTAGCAAATCACATCAATGTAGACGTGGTCACTTTTCGGTTTTGGGCTCAAAGTTTTTTGTGAACCTCAACTAGCCCGATAATATATACGGGCCGGTTCAATCAACCGACAGTTCACAGTTCAGACACGGCCCGCCGGTTCAGGACTGAACCATTCCTATAAGTTATTTTATTTTATTTTTTTTTTTAATAAAGAAGAGCCGGGGGATGGGGTTTAAAAAAATAGACTTGGGCGTAGTTGACATATTATAAGTTAAAATATCAATTAAATTGAAGAATGAGTTAAAATTCATGATACTTTTAACTTATAATATTTCAATAATTAAGTTGGCAGTGTAACTCTTACCTTGAGAATCAAAGTCCTCGCAGTTCTATTAATTTTCCTTACCTTTATGAATGAAGATGACAAGATCCGATGAACGCTCTAGTAATCGTAGGTCTTATAGTCATCTTCGATTCCGGCAGTTCCACTAGTACTAGTAAACTCAGATGTCTCTTCTTTGTCATTATTTTCGGTAATTAGCATGGCCGTTTGTATCCTTCGTTCGGTCTTATTCCAATCACTCGATCAGCAACATAAGAGTCTTCAAGTTTTGTAGCGCCAACCTCGACCGTCGTGCGCCAAATGTATATATTGATCACTAACTAAATTTTTGTTTAACCACCACTAGTGAGGCCATAGGACAACGAAAATCCCCTTGACCATCAAGCATGAAGCAGGATAAATGGTACTTATTTTTTACCACCAATCTAAGATATCGGATTTGAGTGGCGCAACTAGTGGTCTGACAATCATAAGTGTGTCAGATTTGAGGTGAGGTAATGATCGAGCTCATGGTATACAATTTTTTAGTCTTTTGGATCTTAGCATTCTTGTAGGGATTATAATTTGACCACCAGTCACCAAAGTTAGGGGCTTGCAGCGTCATTTGTGGATAATGTCGTAAGAAAAAGACTCAAAGTATGTCGTAAGAAAAAGACTCAAAGTATGAGCATAAAATGACGCCAATTTTTTTTCTGAGTTTGATTGTTTTTTCCCTGAACAATTCATACAATAAAACTTTTGTTTGCTCGACGACCAGTCGTGAGTTAGGTCTCTCAGTGATAAACTACATCAGAAGGAAGTGAGAGTTGACACATTATATCATAATATGTGTGGAGTTAGTGGAGCAAGCAAATTTCACGTAGTAACGGGTCTAACGAACATAAAACTAAAAATGTATCATGAATGAAAAAATAGTATATAATCATTTTCTTAACATATTTCTTACAAGTTCGCCGTGTTTGTCAGGATCACTAGCAAAAAAATCTCTAACGCCACATTACACATAACACATTGAGATAGAACAAGTTGAGCAATATGATGGTAAATACCAGAAAATACATTAGTAGTAGTTTGAAATATTCCTAAAAATTCTATAAGTGTTTTACATTTTTTCCAATCATCAATGCTAATAACGACATTACAATCACGGCGTCCATGACTCATAAAAAAGTTTCGAATTGACCAGCGAATTCACACGTTTTTCCGATGCCCGACCTTAGCGAGCTCCTACTTCAGGTCGAACTCGTTCTACAGGAGCTGCTGGTTCTCCTCATGTAGTGCTTTGATCTTGGCCTGGAGGTGACGCAACAAAAGCGTACGAAAGGGGAAAGAAGAGATCAAACTCTCAAGCAAATATTTTTTATTTCATAAACAGTCGACCCTTTAATACAAGAGAAGATGTCTCTTAAATAGAACCCCAAAAGCCTTAACTAAATAATTTTCCCAGCAAGACGAGTTCTAATAAAGTAAAAAATAAATAAGTTTTTAACAAATCTAGAATGCCACTAATATTAATCAAAATAAAGAAAATAAATAATTAATTAAATTAAATATCTTCATTCTCCATCATTCTCCCCCCTTCAAAAAGGATTTGCCCTCGAATCCGACACAATCTAACCGTCGACGGTGACATCTTGGAGGCAGTGGCCGGAGGCTGAAAGAACTTCGCGGCGAGGGTCGGCAGTTGCAACATCAAGCCTCGAGATTGTATTTAAATGGGTGTTTGAAGGTAATTGTATTCCAATTTCCACATCATCAACTAAACTGTGACCAATTGGACAAATTGAAATCCATAACATTTTTATTATTTTGCCCACCTAAGTGAACATGTGNAAATATCAAATTTCATTACCACACCTCGGAATTACAAACTGGTAATCAACAGATTACACTTGATATCTCTTACTAGCCTAAACTAGAAAGAGAACCAAACGGGAGAAAGCACAATATATGTTCCCCTATACGACCACATTGGTCGAAACAGCCAAAACCAACCTAAAACACCCACACTTAAGATACTATAAAACCCCACAAGTGAGACAAACTCCTCCATGGAGGGAGACGACAAAAAACGTGCTCCAAAAAGAGAGAAAATAAACAAAAGACATTACCACACTAACAATCACACAAAACAAAATAAAACACTTCTAAATAAAACACTCTCCACCAACAACCATGAGCCATTAGGCCTAGAGCCTTCAAGCAAACCAACACCTAAGATGACCAGTAGCACTACTGTGTACCCTGGCACACCTTGCTAGGTGTACCAGGGCAGAAATTCACGCACGGGCCAAGGATAACAAAAGTGGAATCCAAAAATATTTGCTATCCTGAAGTACACACGCCTATTTAAACTCTCAATTTATTAAGTTATTCATCTTATAACATAACATCTTCATCTTATAATTTAACATGTTCATTTTACAATGAAACATATTCATCATGTTAAGAATATGACGTACAAAATCAACTTATTCATCTTGTACAAAATCAACATATTCATCGTGTTAATAAACATGTTCATCTGAGAAAAAAAACATGTTCATCTTATAATTTAACATATTCAGCTGATAATAAAACATATTCATCTTATAACATAACATGTTCATATTATAAGTTGACATGTTCATTTTACAAAAAAAACATATTCATCATGTTAAGAAACATATGTACGTACAAAATCAACATATACTTCTTGTACAAAATTGACATATTCATCGCGTTATTAAACATGTTCAACTGAGATGGAAGCGGGAGAAAGAAATTTTTCTGCCTTGAATATCGCCTAGATTTCTTTTACATGTACATTCACGTGCCTATTTAAGAAGTGCGTTTCACCTAACGCCTTAGAACACCTAGCAAGGTGTTAGCGTAAAATAGACTACCCAAACAGGATCCAAATCCAGCTCCAAACCAAGAAACGAACATGTGTGTTTAATTCAGGCAAAATTAGCAATTGTCTATTAAATTGTCCCGAAATTATACAAATCTAAAAATTATTGGAGTAATTTTCATTAAGTAAATTAAATGACTAATTTTAAAGTATAGGATGTCGTGCCGGACGGTGGACCACGAAGTCACCAGAGCTCGATTTTTCTCTAAGATTTTCCGGCTTATTCCCTCGTAGCGCATAACTGAACTGCTTCACCATTAGCCTCCTCTAATAAATTCGGTCGAAAGCCCTCCCTCTGTTTCTCACTGCAAACGCCGGCTATTTACCCAACCGCTTTTATCGTAAATTGCCGCCGTTTTTTTAGTAAATGCCGGTCGATTGTATCTACCCTTGGAGAAATTGCAGTGTGCGTCTAATTCCTCACGTCCTGGCGCATCTTTTGAATGCTCACTCGTTGGATTTCTCATTCACAGTATAACTTTTCTTCACTTACTGTGTTGTTTAGTGCCGAGGGTTCATTGTTACCATGAGGAAATTGCATAATTTCCTCTAGAATTGATGAGAAAACATTTAAATTCCTGTTGTTTTGATGGGATTGGATTTATCTAGAATTTGGGGTGTTTTACATTGTGGTGTTGATGCATAACAAGGAATGACTCTCTTGCCCTAGGTTGTCCATATTTCAGAAAAACATCTTACATTCATTGTATTTGGGACTTATTTTTCTCTTCCTTCCGATGACTGAAAAGGACGAATTGATATTGAATGAAGCTATCTCTCTATAATTATTTGTTTTTTGAGATCAATCTTTACACTCATTTCTAACCTAGTTTGGTTTTGGTCTTAGCTTGCACTCAGGCATCAGGTTTGGTTACAAGTTGTTCGTACATTGGCTTAAGAATTATATTCGACTATTTGACATCTATCATTCGCAATACGGCTTTATATTGCTTATGTGAATGTAGTTCTAATTCTATAACCCTTTGCAACTGCTATCTATCAGGTATGACTCTGCTTTTTTAGTTTAATTGACTTGTGTAGACTTTGTAAGGCTCTACTTGAAGATGTCTTATTTTTTATACCAAGATCTTTTTGCATGGGATTTTTATTTTGTTATCATTTTAAACGTAGCAGTATCAGGATTGATCTTTTGATGATTGATAAAGCCATTCTATGGGACCGAGCTTGTATCATTTGCGCACATGTGTTGATCTTGCAATTGTGCAAATGCCAATATTTCCTGAAGGATATATGATGCTGTCTTCTGGTCAGACTAATTATATAAGGTGCAATCCTCAATCTCAGTTGTGTTCTGAGAAGCTTTCACAATTTCTTTTCTGGAAAGTGTAAATTGTGTAAAGCTTTTTTTCCCCTATGTTATCGAACTTTAAGATCAAGCTTCTGGAAACTTGTCTCAAGATACTTCAACCTTGCGACAAATATCATATACTCGCTATTGAAAGACTGGTAATATTCTTGAGATTTCGAAGAACCTGGCACTATTCTACTGTACTGAATTGAAAATGTATGACAAAGTTCAAAACTGGTTATGGCTTTGTTAAAACTCACAAGTAGTCCAAGATCAAGATTTTGTTCTTACATGTTTGTTGGTTAAATATTATTCTCCATACTAGTTAAATAATATTCTCCAAGTTTGGACAATTTATTTTATTATTAAAGAAGTATTTAGTTCAATAAAGAATAGAGAGAGCACGAAAGAAGCATTCTCAACATTCTCTAAATCTATTCACATAAAACCGACATGTGTATTCATTCAAGTTCACAATATACATCCCAGTTATTATTAAAAACATTCTTAAAGAATAAAACAAACAATTCTATACACATGTTTAAGTAACACACACACACACACACATACATACATACACACTTATTGGTTTTAAACTGGGAAGTGATTTTAAATCCTCCATCATGCAATGGAGCACTCAATCGGGAACCCTTGCGGATAACGCTTAGTGTCCGTGCAGTAGTTGTAAGTCATGTAATTTTTTTGCACCCATTTTATCCTCTGCTGACCACTGAAATCCAGTGACTGTGAGAACCAAGAATTGGCCGACGAATTTTGTGAGCAAGAACTGGTGGCACCTGAACAGGCCAATGCATTAAAATTTGTGTATGAGGCCGTGAAAGGGGCCTGGCTCCAATCAGTCTTCACGAGCCCACCTCTCGTGGCCCAATCGTCCGCGTTCCAAAGGCTAGAGTATACCCACATGGGCTGGCTCTTTGGGTAAGGTACGCCTTTCGACTCAAGGTTCTTGAATTGTCTGATGGGAGTACCGTCTACTGAGAATCTGTTGATGATATCGAAACAAATTAGTATTGGTAAGTGGTTTTAGTGAAAATATTAAAGATTATAATTGCATTTTTAGTCCTGCCCGTTTAGTGCCATAGCAATTTTAATCCAAGGTTCCAACATTTTTCTTTCTGGTCCTGGGACTGAAATTGCAACGAATTCCCAAATTTCTAGATTTTCAATTAGCAATTTAAAAATTTTGTTGCGATTTCAGTTCTTTAATTTAAATTTTTGTTGCAATTCAGTCATTTGAGGATTGAAATTGCAGCAAAATATTAAATCGGAGGACCAAAAGACGAAAAGTTAGAATCTTAGGACTAAAATTGTTACGATGTTAAACCAACAGAACTAAAAATTCATTTTTGCCTACTAAATATCACCCTGTAATTTTTATGCTAATTACCAAAGTCCCCTGTTATGTTCCAAATACAGGGGTAGCTTTGGTAATTCATCTTAATCACTTACATGATGCTCTGAGGGTTCCATAAGATGGAGTATGTGTGAAAATCCTTTGTTGGATCAAACCACAAACGAAACTGTTGTTCTCGACCGCCTTTTCCCTGTGCGAATACATTTGTGTGGAGTGTGTACGGTTGCCCGCTTAGATTCCCGAGAAACTCAAAGTCGATCTCATCGTGATTCGGTCCCAACGAAGATAACTGAAAGCAAAAGAGGTAAATTAAAAATTATTTTTCCGCAAATAGAAAGAAGAGCACATATTATTTCATGGCAGCTTACATAATAGGTAGTAACTGTGCCAGCAGAATTTCCAGGGACGAGCTTTATCTGCAGGTCGATTTTCCCGAACATATACTGCTTCTTTGATCTAAAACCCGAACCAGAGGTCTTGTCTAAGGACAGCGTGAGAAGCTTCCCGTTGTTTAATATTTTTGCACGTCCGTCTCCCCAGGTTATGTCGAAATCTTGGTTAAAATTGCTGCCAGTAGCAGTGGCAGCAAAGCTTATTAGTGCTAAGAGCACAATATATTTCTTCATCTTATGTGATGATTGATGGTTTGATAAATATCTCTTTCTCTACTATGTTTTTTGTGTGTGGGGGAAATTTAGAGCTGAATTGATGGCTTTAAGAGTTTGTGGTGTGCATGAATTGGATGGAAGGGCCTTTATATATAATGCAGCGGAAGGAAAAAGATGCGTACGTGTGGCAAGTGAATAAGAGGGGAAGGTGATATTTGTGTTGACTTTGGGGGACCATTTGACAGCTAATAATGCAAATTAAGATGATGTGGGAGTTTCCAAGTTTTTTTTTTTTTT
>BKCP01006183.1:1197069-1243921 GCA_008636005.1 Striga asiatica
TATTCTTTCTTTATTTTTTTTTTTTTTTATAGTTATTATTATTTCCTTACTTATATGAAGGGGACTAATTTCAACTAGATATATACATCATATACAGTAAATAGTGAGACGCAAAATTATCTTATCTTATATATAAAGAAAGATGGAATACATCACATACAGTTAAATAATGAGATGCAAAATTATCTTATTATAAAAAAAGATGGAATACATCATTTCATATATACAGTAAATAGTGAGACGCAAAATTATCTTATCTTATATATAAAGAAAGATGGAATACGTCACATACAGTTAAATAATGAGACGCAAAATTATCTTATTATAAAAAAAGAGGGAATACATCATTTCCTATATACAGTAAATAGTGAGACGCAAAATTATCTTGTCAAAAAGATGAAATGATAAAATATGGAGCACACTGGATTTATTGTAGCGTAGCTTAAAAAAACGTGTACTTGTTTTAATTTAATAGTAGATAATAAGGGAATAAATAAATAAAAAGGGGCTGGGGAAACGTGTACTTGATAAAATTTATTAATTTATTATTATAAAAGAAAAATATAGATGGGAAGGGAGTGGGGGTCGGGTGTGGGCATGTCCTTCTTATCGACAGCTGGCTAAGATGTCACCATACTATTGGCCATTATTGGCTTGATTTATTTCTACCTATAGAAAGATAAAATCAGCAGCTGGACATTAACATAATTTGGGGTCTTTGTAGTTAATACTTAATAATACGCTATATAGCAAACTCTTAGCATTGAGGAGAAGAAAAGGTGGGCTTTGTACTTGTGTAATCAAAGCATGCATTGAAGTCCAGCTGTCCAGTAGGTTTCGGTTTTCATTAACTTTTGATTTAGTGTCAATCTGCCAATATGTTGAGAAATAGGCACATATATATATATTTTTTTTCTTGTTCAAAAAAATATGCATGTGTTGTAGATTTGGAAAATAGGTTAATTTAGTTATTTATTCCGTTTTGAAAAACTATACTTTTGTAAATTATACATTTTTTTTTATAAAAAAAATATGACGGTTGAACCGATTTTAATCATGCTTAGCTAAATAAGGGATACAAATAAGGTTAGGGAATGCAAAATTGAGTTGACAAAGCCCCCAAAGGAACTGTGCTATAAATAGTGGTCATAATCCCTCGTTTATATTCTATATTTAGTACCTAAACCGCTATTAGCAAACCTAACCTGGAGGCAGAACAATAGTAGAACATTGTTGATGAAATTGAGGTTCGGTAAACTGTTCTGGTCGATGGTCTAACCAGTGAACTGTGTAAGTTCTAGACATGTTCAATGGTTAGCCAGACTTTTGTTGAGCTATGGTTCAACTTACTATACTTTTTAATGTTATATGTAATATTTTTAACTAATATTTCATGTAAAAAAAACAATAACTAATACTTAATTAAATTAAAACAAAAATATCTAAATTAATTGAGATAATAATTGATACATGGCCAACTTATTAAGGTTTATATTATTTATGTTAAATGTTTTATATAAACTTTGTTTTTATAAAACTGTCCCAACTTATATGAATTTTTGACCCGTTTTTACCAGTAGGTGTTGGGATATGACAATAAGCACGGAGTACAAAACTACCATCAGAACAAATAATTACAATATTATTACTAACGAAAATAAGTGAACACAAATAAATAAAAGACGAGAAAGAAAAAGAATATAGAGGATTGATAACGGAGTTCGACCAATATTGCCTACGTCTCCGGGCACCATCAACCGCAACGCCAGATTTACTAAATTAACCACCAAAATGCAACTAGAGTTAAGTAACTAACAAATTAGGATTTCCTTAATTAAGGATTTCCTTTTAAAATATGGGATAAGAGAATAAAGTGCAATTGTAATCCAAAAGCAAGGGATGTATTTTATACTAAAAAGATCTTGCACATCTTTGGTACACATTCGATGTGAGGCAACATTAATCAAAATTTAACAATCTACACCTTGACTAATTTTGCTCCACTTAAATCTCCAATCCAACAGTCGGTGGTGCCTCCAAATGCCCCTCTTGGCACCATCTGAAATATACAGATTGTTAGTCAAGTCTAAACAATGTTCAAACGTGATTGATGTCACAATTTTAGTCATCATATCTACAGGATTTTTCGTTGTTTTGATCTTTTTCAAAACAACATTTCCATCTTCTGGAATCTCCCGCACAAAGTGATAGCGAAACATCAATAAGTCTCATTCTTACATAAAATACTTGATTTTTCACTAAGTGAATAGGGCCCTGAATGTCACAATGCACTATTACATGCCTCTGACCAACTCCAAAGTCTTCAAGCAAAGTTTATTTCAAGCCAGATTTCCTCATTTAATTTACAACTTTGGTAACCGCCGTATACTATGTCTTTGTTGTAGACAAAGAAACCATTGATTGTAAAGTAGACTTCCAGCTGATTGCACCTTTTTCAAGAGTGAACAAGTATCCAGTTGTTGATCGTCACTTATCCAAATCGCCAGCATAGTCAGAATCACAATATCCAACTACACATTGGCCAATTTCATTATGCTCATAAACTAACCCAGCGTCTACAATATTATGAATGTACTGTAGAATTCATTTCACAGTTTGTCAATGACCATTACGAGGATCATTCATATACCTGTTCACAAGACCAACTGCTCGTGAAATGTTGGGTCTTGTACACGCCATCGCATACATCAAATTGTTAACTGCTTTTGCATATGAGACTCTAGCCATGTGATTTCGTTCTTCATCAAATTTTGGCGATAATTGGGCACTTAACTTCAAACGATGGGCGAGTGGCGTACTTACAGGGTTCGTCTCATCTTTTATGCGAAAACACTGTAGTACCTTATCTAGATATTAGTTTTGATTCAAACAGAGCTTGTCTCTTGTTCTGTCCCTACTTATCTCCGTCCAAGAGTATTTTCTTAGCTTCTCTCAAGTCTTTCATCTCAAACTCTTGATTCAATTGAGTCTTCAAATCTTGGGTCTGAACTTCTTCTTCATCATTCGACGAATCCTTTTATATTGGATCATAGATCATAGATCGTTGTCTCGTCATCGCATCTATCTCCATCTATTTTGGTGTCAACTCCACTTATTGGGTATGTGCCATCTTCATCATGCCTTGTTCATCAAATGTAACATCCCTACTAAATACAATTATGTTCGTCTCAAGACACCGAAGACAATATCTCTTTACGCCAATGGTAATTCCAACGAACAAAGCTTTTTTTCTCTCTTGGATCTAACTTTAAATCCTTCACATGATAGTACGTACGACACCAAAAAACATGTAAAGATCCATAGTCAGCTACAGGTTTTCGAGACCATACCTCCAATGGTATATTACCATCTTTTACATATGACGACAATCGAGGTATGATGTGTTGCGCTATGTTATAGCCTCAGCCCAGTTGGGTTCGGTGAAGAATTCCCGTTGATCATTCTTTGAATCAATTGACAATCTAATATAAAAATTCTAGATGCAACAGAACTAACAATCGAATTCGAATCTTACTTGTTTGTCTATGCCGACTCTGTACAGACATATATGGGCTACGAGTCCATATGAATGGTTTTGAGTCATTCTTCAACCTCCTCGTCCTCCTTTCCATGTGCGTCTCTGCTCGTCGGTTGCGTATCGCCTTGTCGCGTTGGTCCACGCGCCTCGCCGGTTGTTGCTTACATGGGACGCACCTTGTGTCGTCGGTTGCTGTCGTGTGTGTGGTCCGTCGCGTGTCACGCCGTGAGTTATTTGTTGGTCGTGCATTGCGATGTGCGTCGATTAGCCCGTGACCACAACATATTTTGTTGTATTCCTTTCACCTCGGTTGGGCGTCATGTGGGTGACGATCTCCCGGACTCGTGTAGCGGGAACTCCCGTTCTCTTGCACTCTCTTGGTCACATTTCCAACCCTCTATTTATTTGTATTGGTGGGATTTTATGATCTCTCATGCTTGAGAATAGGTTCCCCACATGGTGTATTTTTAGGCTACAACAGAGGCTTTAAAGAGGTTAGGATTAAGTTTCTGAATGGGCCAGAAATACTTGGGTTGTGGTCCACACTATTTCTTGGGCTATAATAATAAATAATTCAACTAAATATTTATTATTGCACTATCTTTTCCTCACCTCAATTACATGGCCTTCACTATCCTTGATTTATCTCATCGTATTAAAGATAAACGTCCGCTAACTAATTTAATTATTGACAACCTAGTTAATTAACTTATTGTCCGAAAATAGAATAACTAAATCCTTATTATTATGCCATATATTATTTCACCTAATAGGATTAGCATAATAAGCCTTTTGAGCTCGTTTCTGGGACATCATTACCCTGACACACCAATACATGGTGACCAAATACAATCAAAAAAAGCACACCATGTAAATAATAATATCTTTCAACTCACTGTGTTATTGAAATAGTGGAATAAGTTTCGCCCTTTGATGAACAAAGAAAGAAATCTTAAATACATGTGTCTGTTATTATCAGACGGTTCAAGAGTATGAGTAATACCATGAGGTCCAATTTATTTACTTGGTCATTATAAAATAAAATTCTCATCTGATGTCCAGTCAATACACACAAAGTGTACTAGGATAAGATAAACTAACTCAAATTATACTATAACCATACCAATAGGTTTTTCCAATTCTATCTCGTTTATATACTTTATTCATAACTTACGAGTCAATATTAACTGGACGTAAATGGAATAGTCCATTGTTTATAGTTTAATAAATTACTCAACTTTTAAATTTTTTAATTTGGACAGTTTATACAAAAATAAATTCATTTTAATTAGTGAAACAATATAAGTTTTATAATTATATTATTATTTACATAGATATTTAGATATATGTAATTTTCTATCAAAATAATTATTTTATAGAATGACATTATAGTCAAAACGAATTTCTGAAGAAAAATTTTAAGATAACACTTATTTTGAAATTAATATGATGTAATTTATTATCAGTTACGTGTGCGAGTTGTGTATCTATATATATATAAAGAGGTTGTTGAAAAAATACATTAATAGAAAGTTTGACCAAATAAATATAATGTTTGACTTACTATTAATGGAAAGTTCAAAAAAACACATGTGAATCTTTAGTAATAAAATCTAAATCCTATCTTTTTGGTAACAAATTTGGAGATTCTTATGGCAAAATTTGAATCCCATTTTTTTCGTATCATATTTTATTGTTTTACTAAAATTTAAATCATATCTTTTTTGGTAACAATTTTGGAGATTCTTATGCAAAAAATGTGTCAATTATTTATGAAAAAAAATTCTAAATACAAATTAATTTAAAAACCGTGCAAATTGCATACAAATTTAGGAATCAAATAGTTGTATAATTCTTAACCAATTCTTTGCAATCTTATTGAAAAAAATTTTCTTTCAAAAAAATTATGTAAATTGGATAAAGCCACATGCAATTTTTATTTTAAAATAGAACTGATATTTAGACGGGATGTACATTCAAAATTGTGTCCACATTTTTTGGTAACAAAAGCGGTTCATCATTGATATTTAAAGTCACCTTATCCAATTATTTAGGAAAAATTGTGTGCAACTTTTCAAAATTTAAATGCATCGATTTTTTTGGATTCTTATATATTTTCTTAACCATGTTTTACCGAGATTTTGGTAAGTTCATATCATTTTTTTGGTTAAGTTCATATCATTTCTTTTTTTTTGTTTGGTTAAGTTCATATCAATTTCAATTCAATTTGTTTGGTAAAAAAATCGGTGCAATGTTAGAAAAATTCGATTGCAATTTTTAGGAAAAAATGATGATTTTTTTATTTGGTTTAAAAATCAATCGGATCAATTTGTTTGATAAAAAAATTAGTTTGATGGTAGGAAAATGGGTTTCATTTTCTGGAGTAACTAATGATTCTTTTAAAATTTTTTTAATTGAAATTTAGAATTAGATTTAAAATAAATAATTGGTGAAAATCCTTAAAAAATTCTACTTTTTTTTCTACTTTAATTTTGTTTAATAAATAAGATTCTTTAATTTTTTTAAAATTTGTTAACTAATAACTAATAATATGTAATTTTGGATCACCTATATAGTACTTTACGTGCCAAAGAATCAAATCAATAATGTTGTACATAAGGAAGTGTTTAATAACATATAAATTTATTTTCATGAAATTTTTAATGGCATGGGACAATTCAAATACAAAATTACCTTTTAAAAAATAAATAGGTAATAAATTATTCCGTGCATCGCACGGGTACCGTACTAGTTAATATAAATAGACATGTTTATGTAATTTTGCACCGCATGAATTATGTATTAATTTAAATGCACATGTTTTGTATAATTTTGCACAATCTAAATTTCATATAACTTTGAATAAATTAATATAGATAAATTGTATAACATATAAATGTCATATTTTTATTTTATAAATCTTATTTAATCAGAATTTTTAATTTAAAAATATTAATGAATATCTTTTTACCGTGCATCGCACGAGATTCGTACTAGTTGTATCCAAAAAAAAAAGTTTTATTTATATTAAAAAGATCTTACACTTACTTTTTTCTACGTCCAATAATTTGAGTGAATTAACTCAAAATGAGTTTTTTAAGTTAACTAAGGTTAATTTAGAAAAAGTGGTATAGTTAGTTGTTAGTGGGATTTTGAGTTTTTATTAAAATAATATTTAAAATAAAATAATTAAAATTGGTTTGATGTAAAAGTAGGATAGAGAGGATATGAGTGATGGTTAGTTAAAATTATGTGAGTGGATGAATAGTGGATTAAAGTTGAAATGATGTGTAAAAATAATTGATTGTTAGTATTTAATGATTGATTGTTATTATTTAATTATATTGATAATATTGAAGATAGTAGAATTAAGTTAAAATTGAGTTAAATTTTGAATATGAGTTAATTTGATTTGAAAATCTTTTACAAACACACTCTAACGACTATATGAAACATATTAAGACAAAATGGGATGCAATNGTCAAAGTGAGTTACCTATATTTTCCCGAAGTTTTGATTGGATAGTTATGCAATCAAAGGAATTTCAACTTGTTCAACAATAATGGAGTGGAGCATAATCCAACTGGACGCCAATGAAACATTTTCCAAATTAATGACCCTGGGTCCTGTAATGTGTCCTTTTCAGGTCCTTGATCAACTACTTGCTGCCAAAGAAATAATTTATTTTTTAATAATAATAATAATAATAATAATAAATTCTAAATTAAAAGTTTGATGCCAATCCTATTTTTCGAATTGCTAGGTTTGATGTCCATCCCTTAATGTATTATGAGCATATATATTTTGACAAAAATGTTGGATTTTGGTCCAAAATTTTAAACTGTATTTATTGTAAGACACGTTTGAATATACTATTTGTGAATAAGTGTGGATGATTCTATAAGTCGTGTTGACTTCATAGCAAAATTGTACATTTACATATCTTTATTGATGGATATTAAATAAAGTAAGTTTATACATCCTTTCACTAAAATCATATCCTGAACAATTAATAAATAAAGGTCTAAAAATGCCTACTAACCGGTGGACATAATAGCCCAGATTGGCCTCTAATCAGCTGTTTACATGTCTGTATCGATATAATTGATGTTAATTTGATCGGTCTTTAATAAGCTGTTTACATGTCTCATGTCCATATCGAGTTAATTAGCCTCAATAATATTTTACGTGTAATTTTTCAATGCACTTGAATTATTGGAATAAGCTGGAGATCGTTAGGTGTACAGTGTACTTTGAACAAGGTTCTGTATGTGTAAGTACTCGTAAAATTTGGTATATTATATGGGTGCTGATAAAAATTTAATACCTTAATTTTTTAAGATAATTTTTTATTTTCAACTTTAATAAATCTTAAAACTTACACTATTATTTATATTTAAAATGACACTTGTCAATTGTTCGAAAAAATATACTATATTGTAACAAATTTAAATCATTTTATGTACTTTATAGATAAATGTATTTAATAGATGGATAATTTTATTAATTTTTAGTTGGTATTAATATATAATTTAATTTTTATTATAAACGTACCTATACATTTATTTGCATGTGAAATATAGATGTCAATTCGAAGTTATTCAAGAGATGATTAATTTGATATATCATATATATTAATTAGATAACAAATACAAAAGTTATTGTATAATATATTTATAATTAAGTTAGTGAAGTGTTTTATAATTTTAAAAGTCATAATATGAATGGATATAAGTCCAAATAGATATGAATTACTCTGAAGCACTATACATAGGAACACAAACTACCATAAGTTAACATATAGGAATAATAAAAGCACCATAAATTGACACATATAATCAAAAAATTATCCATTTATATATAAAGTAGGATTATTATATTACACTGATCTGACCTTTCTATAAGCCTCTTTTGATAATTGTCGTTTTGAGACCAAATTAGTGTTTTGATGGTAAATTAGAAATTTTACAAGCATACCTCTCTGGTTTATTATTCGGTAAGCAGTAGTTTGGAACAATTTTTTTCCCATAAGTCTAGAGTTGATGATGGAGATGAAATTGCGTTGGATTCGAGGGTAAATCTTTTTCGAGAGGGGGAGAATGATGAGGATGAGATTGCGTTGGCGTTTTTGGATAAACATGGTCGTTTAATATCATTGGTTTAATTATTTATTTTCTTTGTTTCATTTATTTACTTCCGTTGTTTTAATATTTATTAAGGACATCCTATATTTATAAGGAAACTTGAGTCCTTTACTTGTTGGGAAAGATATTTACTTAAGATTTTGAGTTCTATTTAAAGACTCATCTTCTATTGTTTTGAGAGAGATGAGTTTCACCGACATAAAAATATATTGAGAGTTTTCTCTTAATTCTCTCAATCGTTTAGGGTGTGTTTGTTTATAAATGATATCAACTCATACTCAATTTTAACTCAACCTCACTATCTTCAACATTATAAATATAATTAAATAATCTCAATTGATTATTCATCAACTTTAATTCACTATTCATCAACTCACATAATTTTATCTAACCATCACTTCACATCATCTCTCTCATACTTTTACATCAAATCAACTTTAATATAAACTCAAAAATCCACCAACAATTAATCATACTAACTTTTCAAAATTAACTCTGGTTAACAAAAAA
This sequence comes from Striga asiatica, assembly GCA_008636005.1. Taxonomy (NCBI): domain Eukaryota; kingdom Viridiplantae; phylum Streptophyta; class Magnoliopsida; order Lamiales; family Orobanchaceae; genus Striga; species Striga asiatica. The sequence continues at coordinate 1,206,262 of BKCP01006183.1, forward strand.
ACTCGTTTTGAGTCGCTTATGACCTTGGCACGGCTCAGCTGAGCTCATTAAGGCTCAAAAGGAAGATTATTTATAATTTGGCTAATTAAAGCTCAAGCTTGGGTCGTTAAGGCTCGAGTTCAACTTGTTAATATTGATAAACGAGTCAAGCTCGAGTTTGATTATTGACTTGCTTAACTAACGAGTCGAGCCGAGACCGACTTGTTAAGGGCTCTAGCTTGAACTCGAGTTTGCTCGTTTATAACCCATACAAAATAATAATTTTATTTATCTTTAGAGCATCTCCAATGCTCAAATGTTGTTGTGGTAAATCACATGACACATCAACACATTTAGTAATACTACAACTTTTAATCCTCTAATGTACAATGTGATCACAAATATTGTGATGATGTGGACATAATTAATGTCTATAATGTAGAGAAGAATGTGGTTCATTCACATTCTCTTTCACACACTATCTACCCAATGAAGAGAAAAGAGATGATTATTTTTAGCATTTTCAAGCCATTTAATAATTTGATTAATTTTTTTTTTACTTTTTTATTAAAATTTTAATATTTGGTAAGTAGATAATATTGAAGTTAGACTACATTGTGCATTGAAGATAATTTTTCAATTTCATAGTTGTGAACTTAACATTTTTCCTACACGGTTCAATATCTATTTAATATATTGATATTTGTCATAATTTATTCTACAATAACATTAGAGCATTGGAGATGCTCTTACATATTAAATCTCTCTATATGTAATCTTAGAATGTGTTGAGTCTAAATGAAAAATTCTCACGCTTCGAAATCCTATTTGGCAAAAATTCATGCTTCGGAATTAGGCTTGTATATAAATTAATACTTTTTATCCAAAAATAAGTAGACTTGAATTTCATTTAATGATTATATAATTCACAATAAATCTATGATTGATTTTTTTCCTTCTTTACATCTACAATTAGTTACCATAAACTATTTTACATTTTCTTTCTTACATTACCATACATATTACATTTCATTTTCTTATTTTATTCGTACATCAATTATTATAAATGTCTTTTCTTCTTATTTTTATGATTTTATAACTTTTTTGTTTGTATTTTACTTTTTATATACGATCTATCAAATTAACTATCATTTAACTATTTTTTATTTGACATCCGTATTATATATATAGAGGTTGGTTCAAATAAAAACTAGGTGTGAGAACCGTGAGAACCATATTTGATGCTATTTTTAATTGTGGATGATGTTGTTTTTAATATTAAATGATGCTATCATTTTTACAAATGTTAATATAAATTGTGTTGCTATTTTAATATAATACATTATGGTTAAAAATAGCACTAAAACACACTCAATCATAGCACTTCATAAAATTAAAAATAACGCTTCTCACGGTTCTCACGCTAGAACTTAGTTATCACTATATATATATATATATAATACAAAACAGTAATATATATCCTTATATATATAACTTAAATTTATTTATAAAACTAAATTAAAAAATCAAATAAAAGTATAAATTATATTATAAAGTAATAGAAATTTATGTATATTAACATACCACAAAATAGTTATTTTATTTGGATAAAAAACATATAACTAAGTATGAACATCAAATTAATATAAATAAATATTTTTTTATGTTTATGTCTCAACTTACATATAGGCTACATAGAGATTGAACATTATAATGATCTTAAAAAATAAATAAACGCGATAATCAATATACTAATAATAATTATTATACTTCATAAAGTTTAAAATCCCTCTATATATAATTCCTGAATCTGCTGAGCCTAAGTGACAGGCTCGTGTGTTTCGAAATCCTATATTTTATAATTATATGCTTTGGATTGATACATAATTAGGCTTGAGTGTCATGTCAAATGTCAATTAGACATGGTTATTTCTATATTGATACATTATATATTTTCATTTATTGAAGCAATCACTATTTTTTTCATTTCACACTTTTTTCTTTCAGTTACCTTAATACATTCTGTTTTGTCTGATTTTTTCTTTTTTCTGTTACATTTCGTGACTAAATCAATCATATTAATATATTTTTCAATCTTTCTCTCCAATGTTCATATTTTAATCATTTCGAAAATGAAATAATATGATATTAGACTTTTAAAAATGATATTTATTTTAAATCTAATTGATCTATTGTCAATCTAATAAAAATAAATAATTATTTATCCAAATTCTAAAATTACATATAAAGATAGAAAATTGTGAAGCACGAATGATACGACACTTGATTTATTAGGCATCTAATTACGTAAAAAGTTAATCTATTTTACTTAATATTCAACAAACATATTCTACACTCATGCATATACATATCACCATATTATTTCTATTCATTTAAGATATATATTTTTGTATTTATGTAATAGCAACTAATATTGGTATTTTTATGATATAAGTAAAAAAATTCAATATGAATTGACATTTCATTTAATACACGGGCGTTTAACTATTACGATTAAAAAATATAGTGTGACAATTTATTTGAAATTCAAAGTAATGTTTTATAAAAATAAAATTATTTTAGTTTCGAAGAAATTTTTTAAAATAAAAGTTCTAATGTTTTTTACATATACCTCTAAATTCAACATCCGTATAATACAGGGGTATTGTACTAATACTTATTATTTACCAAACATTTTGTATAATCCGCTATCTCTTCAACTGATCAAATTTGCTCACTAAACCAGTTTTTCGGTATTAGCTAATGTATCTATATATGTTTAAAACTATTTCTATTTACCTGAAATAGAAACTAAAATTTTACTTAAAATTTTTAAAATTACAAAACTTGGTAATTATTTTTGAATTTTTGTTCAAAAAAATCCCGCCTCTATAAATTAAACAACTAATTTATGATATAAAGTTGTCAAAAATAATAAATTCGATTTTGATATAAAGTGGAAGATTTTATTTGAGGTATTTGATGGTCATTTTTATTTTTGGTGGAAAATATGTTGTTATTAATAAATGTCCGAATTTATGGTATAAACTGGATGATTTCATTTTGGTATGAAATGTTAGAATTTAAATGACATGAATTTTATTTGGTATGGATATGTGTATTTAAATTTTTTGAAAACAAAATAAGTTGTATGAATTTTATTTGGTAGGGGTATGAAAGTCGAATTTCAGGTTGATTTGTTATAAAATCAAGGTGATATGATTCTCAAATTTTAGCATGTTCCCATATTAGCTTACCATAAGATGTTGATAATAATTCGACAAAATGACATGTATTCTTCTTGAAAATGAGAAAGATCTTTGAAAAAATATTGGCTAATAAAATTTAAAATTTATTGGTTAGTTCTAGAGATTAGTTGATAATTTGAACTTTAAGGTAACCGACAAAAAAATTAGAAAATTGCGAGATAGTATTTATATATATATATATATATATTAACTTGGACATAAATAAAATGTCAATTATCTAAAGTTTAATAAATTACTACTACTTAAATTTTTGATTGGATAGTTTATACGAAAATAATTCATTTTAATTAATGAAACAATATAAGTTTAAAATTATACTTATTATTCACATATATTTTTAAATATATGATAAATTTTACCAAAATAATTATATTATGTAATTACATTGTAGTCAAATCGAACTTTTGAATAAAAAATTTAAATTCAAAATTATTTTGAAATGAATATATTATAATTCATCATCCAGTACAAGTTGTGTACTAATTTTAAACAGACATGTGTTATGCAATTTTGTACAATTGAAATTTTATATAACATTATCAATAAATTAATATAGGTAAATTATATTATATATTGATTCCATATTTTTAATATATAAATATTATTTAGTGAGCATTTTAAATTTATAAATATTAATAAATATCTTTTATCCGTGCATCGCAGAGAATTCGTACTAGTTCATTAATTGAATCATATATTAGTTATCCGCGATTTATTAAATGCCAAACAAGGCTAAAATGCCGAATGAAGCAGTTACTTTTGAGTGGTTCAAGTTGTTTAGGAAGATTAACTAATATATTTCGATCTTTTGGAGAATAGGAGAATTGTTTGTGGTTGTTAGCAAATAACAATCGAGGTCAAAGCTATAGATTTGGTACATTAGTTAACTTCAAACTTGGAGACCTTTGTTATATTGCTAATCTGTGTTTTAGTTAGTGATGGAGACTGAAGACGTCAAGAGTTCAACGCACCAAGGTTCTGTTCAGATGTTGCTTTCGTTAATTGTCCTCAATAATAATAATAAAAATAATAATAATAAGAATGATAATAATAATTATAACAATAACAATAATCTTTTACATCATTAGCTCATAGCATGGGATGGTCAAACTCAAACTTGATCATGCTGATCTAATTCAATCCCTTGATATACATCAATAATAATAACATTCTTTAAGAATTGGAGTGACAATTTAGAACTTTAAGTTTAAAACTTTTCAAATTTTCGAATTTAAAAGTAATCTTTGAAAATCTCATAATCGGAGGTGAGATTTGCAGTTCTATTTCGCAATCCTTAAAAATCTTATAATTGAAGGTTCATATGTCGAGTTGGATTTCGTATATGGATTTTGTTCGTGAAATCTAATGAAGTCTTACTAAATCCAAACAGATTCAAGTGATAAATAAATTGAATATATATCTCATGACATTTTAACACTTTTTTTTTTTTTGTTCAAATTTTAACACTTTTTTAAATCTCAAATAAATACTTTCGTCTTTTAAAAGTCTTATAAACTTCAAGGTAAATACGCTAGGATTATAAAAATCCCAAAAGGGCGCGCGATTGACTAAAGAAATTATTTGGTTTTGACTGATCAACAAATTTGTCTTTAATTTTTTAACTCAAAGTCCAAATCAGATTAATCTAACTCAACTCTTCGCACGATTAAATAATTTCAATTATTATGTTCACATATCACCTCAATTTTGATTCATTATTCATACACTCACATATTTTTCTTTATGTATAATTTTTAATAATATCTCTCATACTTTTAAATTACGTCTACTTTAATCATTTATTTTTAAATACTATTTAAATACAAATTTAAAATCTCACCTCAGGTTCATTCAAAATTAACTCACTTAACCAATAAACTTAATGAAAATCGATTATGGCCAAGGTTTAATTGCACCCGAGAGTCTTTAAGAATTCGGAATGAAATCATATGTAAGATGTAATATTCAATATTTGGACAACAAATATGCCAAAAATTTTAATGCAGTTACCTTTTTTTTTTTTTGAAAAAAATAACATCCATTTTAATTTTGAATCATACAGTCAAAGTCCATAAATTTGCACAAAATGTTTCAGCTAAATTTGTTATACGAAGTCAAATACTAGCATGCATGGAGCAATCTATTTATATCTGAACTTTTATCATACCTGTTAATTTTTAAAAATTATATATTATTTGTCGGAATTAAATTATAAATATATATTTTGTTATCACAATTTTTATGTATCAAGAATTATTCCAATACCAACCTAGCAACTGAAACAACNGCAATTCCCCATTACGTACCCTTCTTTCTATCCTTACCCAGTCAATCACTCTAAAGTAGTACTGAGTTGCGTTTATAATGTAGAAGGTTCTCATGTACAACCCTAAGCTTGTCTGGGTCATTGAGGTACTCAAGGTGTGGACAAGGCTGCAAGTACTGCTGGCAGTATGGACTAAAGAAGAACTTGATGCAATCAAAGCTAGTCAGCCTAAACTCTACGATGATCGGCCTTCTAAAAAAAAAGAAGAATAAGAAACGAACAAACGAAGCGAAGTGATGTCATGGAATAGTAATGATGGAACGAAGGCTCAGCAAGAGTCTACAGCCCTATCGGATGTCTTTTATATTCAATCTACTGGAACGAAGGCTCAACAAGAGCCTACAGCCCTATTGGATGTCTTTCTATATTCAATCTACTGGAAGGCAATGATAAAGCCATTTTAAGGTCTCATCTATTCTTCTTAAGAAAAATCCGATAAAGAAGGAAGAGGCGGGAAGACACATCAAGTTCGTAGACAAGAATTAAGTTAAATACATAATATATATCATTGATTTTTTAATTAAATAATATTTACTAAATAAATAAATATATTAAATAATTTATTGAATAAAAATTAATAAATAACTATATCCAATAATATAATATAATTTGTTTATTTATTATATTAATAAATAAATATATTAAATAATATAGCATAAAATTTTTAGCCCCTCCACCAGTAACGGGGCTAAAAACAAGGTGGTGATTAAACGGCCTATCGCCTCGTGAAAAATTGGATTCGCAGCAATATGCAAAGCAGATTAATTGTCACAATGCAACTGCATAGCCTGAGAATGAGCGACACCAAGACAAGACAACAATCCCCGTAACCACTTCAGCTCGCACAAGGTAGTAGCCAACCTTTTCTCGGGCCTGAAAGCAGCCTTTCTTTCCCCAAATCCTTCTGCTGCTCCTATTTCTCGGCTCTCAGCTGGTGAAACTCCTTAATCAACTCCATATGCTCACTTTTCAACTTTCTCTGCCCTCGGGCAAGACATTCTATCTCATCGGCCTGAGCTTTCTTCTCAGCTTCCCATTCCCCTTTCTCTCTTGTATGCACATATTCCGCCTCGGCCTGCTCGTCGACAATGCCATCATTCCTTGACCTCGATCCAAAGGGAGAGGAGGGCTTGTGAGACTTGGAGAACGAAGCGAAGCGAAGTCATAGAAATTCAGAGAGGATCGACAAAGTTGAGTCGACTGAACAAACGAAGCGAAGCGGCAATTCCCCATTACGTACCCTTCTTTCTATCCTTACCCAGTCAATCACTCTAAAGTAGTACTGAGTTGCGTTTATAATGTAGAAGGTTCTCATGTACAACCCTAAGCTTGTCTGGGTCATTGAGGTACTCAAGGTGTGGACAAGGCTGCAAGTACTGCTGGCAGTATGGACTAAAGAAGAACTTGATGCAATCAAAGCTAGTCAGCCTAAACTCTACGATGATCGGCCTTCTAAAAAAAAAGAAGAATAAGAAACGAACAAACGAAGCGAAGTGATGTCATGGAATAGTAATGATGGAACGAAGGCTCAGCAAGAGTCTACAGCCCTATCGGATGTCTTTTATATTCAATCTACTGGAACGAAGGCTCAACAAGAGCCTACAGCCCTATTGGATGTCTTTCTATATTCAATCTACTGGAAGGCAATGATAAAGCCATTTTAAGGTCTCATCTATTCTTCTTAAGAAAAATCCGATAAAGAAGGAAGAGGCGGGAAGACACATCAAGTTCGTAGACAAGAATTAAGTTAAATACATAATATATATCATTGATTTTTTTAATTAAATAATATTTACTAAATAAATAAATATATTAAATATAAATTAATAAATAACTATATCCAATAATATAATTTTATTATTTATTTATTATATTAATAAATAAATTTATTAAATAATATAGTATTATTTATTATATATAATTCAATTTATACTACTTTTCATTATAAGATTATGCATAATTTATTATATAAATTATATATATATTATTAAATTTTTTATATATTAATAAAATATTTACTAAATAAATAAATGTTCGATATAATTTATTAAATATGTAAATTAATAAATAAAAATATTGAATAATATTACATTATTTTCTCATTTATTATATTAACAAATAAATATATTAAATAATATAATACTATTTTTATTTAATTAATTAAAAATAAAATAAATACTAAATATAGTAAATAAAACATAATACAATAAAGTATAATTAAATAAAGTATATAAATAAAAAAATAAATATTATAAACTTACGGGACATGATCCAAAAGTGGGTATTGGGGAGGACCAAACCTCAAATGGGTGCCACTTATAGGATGAAATCTCTAATTTTTTCCCGTCTTGGCCCTAGGGCAATTAAAAAGCAGGTGTTCTGTAGTCTCCTCTTTTTCATCACAAGCTTTGCAGATGTTGTCCACTTTCACACCTCTTTTGTTCAGGTTGATCTGGGAAGGAAAGATTCTAGAGAAGCACTTCCAGATGAAGTGCTTTATCTTCTTCTTCACTTTAAGCTTTCAGTTAGTACCTTTGACTTTGCTTATCCAGATGGAGTGGTTGCTTGATTCAGGGATGTCCAGGCCAAGAACTTTGCCGTTGATTAAGAAGTCATAAGAGGATGCCACAGAGAAATTACCTTTCTTGCTGAAATTCCAGACAATCATATCCTTTTGAGTTTTGTTATTAGTGGAGATGCTAAGGATGGCTTCACTGTATGAGGGATTGAAAGTTTTCCTGATTAGATCTTCATTCCAAGCCTCAGAGTTGTGCATCATTAGCTCCCAAACCCAAGTGAGGTTGGTGGGTGCAAGAGGTCCCTTCTGCTTGGTTTGTGATTTTGAAGTGATGGGACCCAAGGGTGGTCCCAGATTTTTGTATCCTTACCATCTCTGATGATCACAACCAATCCCTGTTCAGAAGTGGAATTCACGCTCAGCTCCTCCAAAGCCAAGAACTGCTTTGATGAGGTTTAGAATCAAGAAAAGAACAGTGGAAAATATTTACTCTTAAGGACCTTACTCATAAGCAAATTTGGTTTAGAGTAAACTCTCCACATTTGCTTTAGAATAAGGGCCTCGTTGAAAAGTTTTAGATTAGTAAAACCAAGTCCACCATTTATCGTAGGTAAAGTTATGTGGTTCCACTTTTTGCAATATAACCCTCTGTTTTGATTCCCTCTCTTAGACCACCAAAAGTTGGCAATTAATTTAGAGATTTCACTACAAAGACCTGAGGGGAGGAGAAAGCAAGACATCACAAACGTAGGCAGGGCATTTAGGACAACCTTAATAAGGATTCTTTACCATGTGATGACAGAAATTTATTCTTCCAACTGTGAGTTCTGTTTTTAACCACCTCAATAACAAAGTTAAAAGTTCTTTTTACACTGACCAATCCCAAGGGGAAGGCCTAAGTATCTGGTTGAAAATTTGTCTTGGATTCGATTGAAGAGCCTACAGATATCAGATTGAATTGAAAAAGTGGTGTTTTTACTGAAAAATATAGAAGATTTTGATAGCTTAATTTTTTGGCCAGAGCAAAGGTAGTAGCTGTGAAGGATGTTTAAAATGTCAGAGGCTTAAAGGGCTGAGGCTTGACAAGAAAGCATGGTATCATCTGCAAAGAAAATGTGGGAGATGGTAGGGCCAGATCTTGAGATTTTTAGCCTTTTCAAAAAACCCTGAAGAATTGATTTTTTCAAAAGACAATAGAAGAGGTCAGAAACAATAATGAAAAGGTATGGGAAGATGGGATCTCCCTTCCTAAGCCCTCTAGAAGGGGAAATGAACCCACGCTCTTGCCATTAAAGTTAAAAGGAAAACTGGTGGAAGAAATGATGGACACGATCCAGCTAATGAATTGATAGTGGAAGCCCATTTTTCTCATAATGGTTGTAATGCAGGGGCTCAATCCTATCAAAGGCTTTCTCCATGTCGAGCTTGATAGCCATAAACTAATTTGAACCTGATCTATGTCTATTAAGATAATGAATGACTTCTTGAGCAATCAGAACATTATCCAAAAGCTGCCTTTCTGAGATGAAAGCAGCCTGATTTTCACTAATGCAAACAAAGGGACAATTTTTGAGTCTAGAAGCAAGAATTTTGGAAATAATTTTATATGACATACAACACAAACTGATAGGTCTGAAGTTTTCAACCTTTGTGGGTTTTAAGTTTTAGGCAAAGAGTGATTAAAATATGATTTCAGGATTTGGACATATGACCGGAATTGGAAAAACTAGAAACAAAGGTACAAACATCATTTAATTTCACCTCTAGCCATTAACATTTCCAAATTCAAGAGTTATTCTAAGTTTTATTTTCATTAATTCATATTATTTTTAGTCTCTATTATCACAATTAATCAAACTCATGCAAATGTACCAACAAAACACACATTTTGCAACAGTTGAGTTGATTGATATCATCACAAGAAAGAAAACACATGTCATGACAATATTATAATATTTGTGCTTGAATGGAAAATCTATTTTTTTATATATTTCACATTTTCGTAACTTATTCCTTCGCTGGTCTTATTCTTCGCTTTTGCACCTCTTCTTTTCTTCAGGAATTTGGTGAACCACAAAGCCGAGCTTTTTGGATATCTCGTGAGATTATTCATGAAGTCAATGTAGACGAGCCCAAATCTAACGGTGAACCCTTCATACCACTCGAAATTGTCGCAGTACGCCCATGCGAAATAGCCTTTTACGTTCACGTTCGACTCACTGCAATTCCAAAACAAAAATTAAATAAATTTCTAGCAAAATAGCACAATTGATGTTAATAATAGGTAATGTAGCTCTGGCGGTTAATAAAATGTCAGTGTTGCTATAAAACCAACTGGTCGATTCCCTTATGGAACCAACACCCAATTAGACAGGCTCCATGTGGGCTGGAGCCTGTCTAATTAGGTGTTGGTTCCATAAGGGAACCAACCAGTTGGTTTTATAGCAACATTGTAATAAATATAATATGAAGTTGGACACATATATATAAACTTACTTCATTGCTTTTAGAATATACGAAAGATGGTCTTCATGATACTTAACCCGTGTTGTGTCAGCACAAACATCATAAGATGTAAGCTTACAGTCATATTTGTCATCAACGCCTGTTCGAAACAAAAATAAAAATTAATTTAAATTCTAGTCATATTATTTACCATAATCAACTATTTTTTATGTAAATTTGTAATGAGTGAGTACCATTTTCAGTTATGTAGATGGCGGGAAGGTCTTTATATGTGTCTTTAATATGCTTCAAGAGCTTGTAGATTCCCCATGGCACTATGTACAACCATGTCGAACCAGCCTGCAAAACGATGGTGTTTATATATACTAATAAGGACAATAAAACAAACCAGGTTATTTAGTTAGAAATTCACAATTCATATTCACAGCGAAAATAAATATACAGTTTGTTGATTTTCCAACATAATAAAATACACAAAATGGACAGAGAATAGACAATTTAAAAGTGGATCCTTACTAATGGTCCAATTAGCTTCCCATTCTTCGCATCTAGNATAAACAATTAATAATAATGTAATAGCAAATGATAATTAACAATAGAAGTAGCTAAGATTTCATAATTTGTCCAAAATGTTACCAAGAAATGCAATTTTTTGATCTTTGAAATAGGATTTCTCTGTGTTGGGGCTGATATCATTGGCCACGTAGTTGGCTGTGTAATAATTCAAACCCAGAAAATCAATGGACCCTTTGAGCATTTGAGACTCCTCTTCTGAAAATTGTGCCAGATTTTCTGGAGGAACATAATTTATCATACTTTCTGGATATCTACCAGTTAGCGCTGGCTCCAAAAACCTGCAATTAGAGATAAGGCCAAGGATTTAAATTTCTGATTAACATATTAAGTATAGATTAACCAATTTGGATTAATGTTTCAATATATTTTACCATCCCAACATAAAGTCCATGGCTCTTTTCGAGGCTGCTATGTCTTCCTTCGAGCTGTCGTCCAGAGGCTCGTACCATTGGCAGCATAATACCATTCCTATTTTGCCCTCTTGAAGTTCCTAATCAAAATTTTCACGTCAAAATATAATAATAATAATAATAATAATAATAATGTTCGTATATAATAATTTGTACTAAATCATGGAAGTCTGATTTTCGTGTGACCATTTTTTCACCAATTCATTAATTAAAACTTAGGTGTCATAAAATCGAAATATCATAAAAAAAATATTAACAAAATTATGACATTTCACAGTATAATTATGTTGTTCAACTTGCTTTATCGGTTGCCTCATATAAGAACTTGTAACTTCCAATTTATCAAAACTCATATATGTTAGTTTTTTCATTACCCTCAAAACGAATTACTTCACAAGAATTTATATTTGCTAATAACACTCCAAATTAGCAGGGGCTTTTTTCATAATTATTCCTAGCTAAAAAAAATCAAATAATTAACCTGGAATTTTGTCCTGTAAGAACGAACTGCTGCAGCATGAACGAGTAGCAAATTTCTAGCCACGGTGTACGCATCTTTGGCTGGGTCGGACTCTGAGTTAAAGTAACCATGGTTACTTGGTACAGTCAAATTTGGGTCGTGAACTGCTCTATAAGTGGTAAGACTATTTCCAATTTTGTGAGCAGGGGCTGCTGGCTTGCTCGGTGGAAATTTTCCCGAGACATAGCCTGACGTGCAGTATGTCCATGGCTCGTTTATCGTAATCCAAGATTTCACACGATCACCAAATTCCCAAAAACATAACTCCACAAACTCACGAAAATCGTTCCTGGTTAATTTTATTGTTTTAAAAAAAAAAACATTATATAGAATTAGCAATTTTGTTAAAATACTTGAAAAGATGGTGAAACAATATTGTTGGGATTCAAAATTGAATTCAGATGTTCATATAATATGAAATTCTTACACAATTTTCTTGTCCAAAAAGCCACCATATTCCTGTTCTAAACAGTAAGGGAGATCCCAGTGGAATAGAGTTACATAAGGTTCAATGCCTGCACCATATATAGTATAGTAACCCACATATATTAATTTTAGTACCATACTTGAAATTCAAAATGCTATTATGAAAAATTTAAACATGTAATAATAATAAAGGATATATATATATATATATATATATATATATATATATATGAGTCTAGAACGTACCATGGGCGAGTAATGTGTTGATGAGATCATTGTAGAAATTGATACCCTCTCTATTGATTCCACCCGTGCGTCTTCCAGCTAATTTTTCAGAGACAATATTTATATAGTTTTACAATATCCATTGTTACTTAACAATGATGAATCATGAATCCCTCAACTTTTATACGAGTCTATTAGGATTTTCGAAATCGCTTAAGTGATTTAAATTTATGTTAAAAAATTAATATTTGTTTTTTATTTGGTATTATTTTCCATGAATGATATATCAAATTTTTGGAGATGTTCAATCTAACATATGTAATGCATACATGAAAAATAATAAATAATTATATCTGTATTTGTTAGGGAGTCTTTTTGCAATAGGTGTTATTTCAACTTAAAATATTAATGTATTTTTAGAAGTATTTTCAAATTTAAAACAAAATTTCTAGCTAGTATTTTTTAATTAGTTATGTGTAGAGATGTTAAATGGTCTTTGGCCCAACGGGCCGGTCCGTTTAGCCCGGAAAAAAAAACAAGGTTAGGACCTTTTATTGGCAGCCCGTTTAAATCCGGACTTTTTAGGCCCGGACCGTTTAGCCCGAAGCCCGCTAGGGCTAGCCCGAGAACCGTTAGGGCTAGCCCGTTTAACTTGGGTTGGGTGGTGTATATGTTTTTAGAAATGTAAGGAATATGTCTCATGATTCCTTGTATATTACAATTTTGCTATTCTACTTCACATGTAATTATGAGTTATAATATATTATTATTATTATTATTATTATTATTATTTTGATAGATAATTAAACAAATTTTATTCTATTTCACATCAAAATATTTAAGCCAACCAGAACGGCTATTTAAAAACAAATGAGACAAAGATCTAACACATAGAATATAATGATAGAATATAAATTCAGCACTATGCTATATGTGAAATTTCCTGAAGCGTACCAAATAACTAGTCAAACGGTAGTTATAAGTAATAGTTCGAACATTTTTTTTTTCTATTGAGAAACATTTTTGTAATGTGTGTTCATATATGAAGTGTAGTTGTATATATATAGTGATAAATACTAAATAGTCGTTGAAAAAAACCGTTAATTAGGTATTGTAATTTATTATTATTATTATTATTATTATTATTATTATTATTATTATTATAGCCCGTATAGCCCGTTTAGCCCGAAGCCCGCTAAGTTTAGGGTTAGGTCCTTTTATTGGTAGCCCGTTTAAATCCGAGCTTTTAAGCCCGGACCGTTTAGTCCGAAGCCCGTTAAGACTAGCCCAAAACCGCTAGGGCTAGCCCGTTTAACATCTCTAGTTATGTGTAAATTTCTTAATTACCTCGCCAGATATTACAGGGGTATCATTTGCATAGTAATAACATGAGAGAAACTACAAGTATTGATTTCATGAATACAGAATACAGATTAAGAGATGAAACAAACATATGATCTTGCAAATTATCTAAGTAAGATCTCACCAGGCAAGATTCTTGGCCATGATATGGAAATTCTACATGCCTCAAACCCCATTTTCTTCATCATATCTATATCCTCCTGATCAAATCACACACTTCAGATTAAGATAATATTCAAAGACTAGATCAGCTGATGAGGCTAACAAGTATATATTAATTTGTAGTTGATCAACTACAAGAAAGACAATGATAACGAAATTTGTACCACCTTGTATCTATGATACATATCCACCGCAACATTCCCATTAGTCCCGTCGAAGATTCTATCTGTACGTACGTATTTCAACATGTAATTGGACTGTTAAAATTAGTACAGTATGCTTAGAAATTGCAAAGATCAGCAGACTTAAATGTGTATACATATGTGATGCGTGAATTCACGGATGACAAGGAATTTGGGATATTAAAAAAAAAAAGCAATTCACCAATCATATCCAACACACCTTCATAATATATATATACAGGCAATCAAATATGAGAAAGAGACCTGGAGTTTCCATTGAGAAAACGTCCCATACACCTAAGCCCCTTCCGCCTTCTGCTGCAGCGCCTTCAAACTACACAACATATAACCCAAATGAAATCACCAATATTCAGATAACAAATTTACTACATTTATATCTTGGTTAACCACAACCTTCCCTCACAATAAATATATACTCCATTGGTACCAAAAAGATATATAGGCCGCATTTCTATTTAAGTCAGTCCCGAAAACATGATCATATTGACTGACAAATATTAGAATAGTATCAATTTATATAGGCTAAATTGTAAAATACAGTCAGTATCTTCTAAGTGGTGGCAATAATAGTCACCATCTTTACGAATTGATAATAGTAGCCAACAACTATTAAAATTTTAGGGTAATTAATTACCCAAATCTGACCAAATTCGACGGATAACTTACAAAATATAGCCAGTATCTTTTTGTTGGAAATAATAGCCATCAAATTCGGCCAGACTTGGGTAATTACTCTGAAATTTTAATAGTTTTTTGCTACTATTGCCAATTCGTAGAGATGGAGACTATTATTGCCACCGCGTACAAGACACTGACTATATTTTGTAATTAAACCATATTTATATAAGTAAGAAAATATCAGAAACCTGATAAGATGAGGTGCAAACTCCAAACACAAAATCCTCTGGAAAATCATGTCGGCCGATCGTCCCTATGCCCTTCTCCACCGTAGTTATATCGAGGTCGTGGTCACCCTTAATTCCCCACTCGGACGAATATTTTTTCGACTTTAAATTATTAATATCCTCATCACGTACAACCACTTTGTCGCCACCCGTAATTTCCTTTTCCTCAACTCCATGCTTGTTCAGAAGACTGCATGACCTCGCGTTATGTCCCGAGGCCATGCACCATTGGCAAACCGAATCCGGGAGAGAGAAAGTTGGCGAATACGAGTGGATAAACTCATGGCTCACAAGGAAACTGTGAAGCTCCGCGAAGGGGACTGGGCTTTGGTGGGCCGCCAAGCCCACCGCAAGTTCCCTTAGCTCGGGCCTGAGGCCCTTTAGCACGAGGATGTTGAACTCATGGGCCGTGAGGGGACGCCCGGAGGCCGCCAGCTGGCAAGCTAGGTTTTGGGCCCGGTGGAGATAGGGAGTGGTGTGGGTTTGACCTTGGTCAAGGGTGATGAGTTGGCGCATGAGGTTGAGGACATGCGGGTCGTCTGAAGGTTGGTTGGGTTGGGTACTGGCGAGGTGTGGGCCCACGAAACGGAACAAGCACTTGGCAATGAAATCAGGCAGCATTTTTGTTTGTGTGTGTGTGTTTGAAAGGAGGAAAAATGGGTGAATGTTTGGAGATTTGATAGTATGGAGAGTTCTAAGGGTTGAGGGACTATTTATAGGTGTTTTGTGTATTGTCCAGGTGATATCTCGAAATCTGTATAAGCTACTATTTTATTTTACGAATGTGTGATATGATTAAATACTAATATTGTGTGATACGATTGGTGATGTTAATATGAAAAGAACAAAGACATGTATTTTCACACACCAGATATATTAAGTGTTCCCGGATAGATTATGTTTTAATATATATTGCTTAATCAATTGAATAATTTAAAATTTGGGGTTCAATTAATATGATTTTGAAGGTGCTTACAACAGGTTCCGAAAGTGGAATATAGAATAAAATTGTTGATAAAGTTGCCCACGAGGGATGGAGCATGGGTCAACATGTTGATCACGAAACTATTTGTGAGAAGCGTGGCAGCTCCACCATGCCGTCGCATTGTCACTTGCAATTCACGTTCTCATCCCTCTTTTCATTTTATCAAATAAAAATTCATAGATAAGCATTTTTATATCATATCATCTAAAATTACTATTTGGCCATCCATAACTACCATAAGTTAAGGTTAAAGGAAAAAAGATCCAATTATTTTACAATGTTAAAAGCCTTAATTGACCACACATGCATATTTGTCATAAGATAAAGTGATGTGCTCTCGCACCTCGAACTGGCTTTCCATAACCTCTGACCGAATTGCTTCCCGAAAGACCTGCAAAGACGTCTGGAGGTGTTTCCGACGTTAAACGTCTGACAATCAAGTCAGTGAAATATTTGTTCTGGAGCTATATGGAAATATGCTGAAAACTTAAAGCGTACAAAATGTGATTAGTCTTTACCTTTTCTCAATTCTACCTATTTATAGAAGATTATTAGTTTCCTGAACAAGTATTTGTCCTGCCCACACGTGTCCCTAATTAACAGCCTGGACTCAACCTAGTATATATAGTTCGATCCGCTTCCTACTCAAGTAAGTTACCATGTTATTATGTTCGAGCTATAAATATGTCTAAGTTGTCCGAGCTCCTTTATCCGCTGAACTATAGACATACTTAGCTATCCAAACTATAAACATATCTAAGTTGTTCGTGCTCGTTATAATTTGCCGAGTTATATACATACTTAGTTATCCAAGCTATAAATATATCTAAGTTGTCCGAGCTCCTTATATACCGAGTTATGGACATACATTAGCTGTCTGAGCTAAAACTATGTCTAAGTTGTACGAGCTCCTTATCTGTCGAGCTATAGACATAACTTAGCTATTTGAGCTCTAATTATATCTAAGTCGTCCGAGCTCCTTATCTGCCGAGCTATAGATATACCTTAGCTATCCGAACTACTTGAAATCTTATTACTTCTAAACCAACCAGCCTAGCTAAACTTCAGTCTACAAACAGAGCTAACCATGACTGGTTCTACCGAGCTATCTTTATATGCTATATCATCTAGCCTCCTAATGAGCTATTGTCCTCCGAGATCAATAGACTTGTTTGATGATAATAACAAATTTCACCGTCCTGCTCGCCCAGTCAATTATATCCGGCCTGAATACATAGAGGCGTGTCTTGTACCTCTCGCATGTCCCTTCGCAATCAATTATCTAAGCAAGGTCTTAGGTCTTGGAAAATTCAATTTGATAATGTAATTTAGTCCTATGGATTTACTCAGAATTCGTATGACCAATGCGTGTACAAAAAGTGTGACAAAAATGTGGTGGTATTTCTTGCACTGTACGTTGATGACATACTGCTCATTGAAAATAGTGTAAAAAGTATTGTCGAACACATGTATAGTTATCAAAACAGTTTGATATGAATGACTTAGGAAAAACAGTGCATAGTCTTGGGATCAAAATAATAAGGGATCGCAGAAAATGATGCTCTACTTATCCCAAGCTTCATACATAGATACTATATCGTGGACTGTTTTAGCATGCAGAACTCCAAGAGAGTATTTTTACCTTTCCGGCATGGAGTTTTTCTTTCAATGGACATGTGTCCAAAGACACATGAAGAGATAGAGGACATGAAAGCAGTTATATATAAATCAGGTGTAGGAAGCCTCATGTATGCAATACATTATATAGATTCAACGGGAGCGTTGCCACACCATTAGGAGAGATCCAGTTGTCGGTCATCCTCGGAAGGTCCGACCCGAGGAAAGCCAAGATGGTCAAGTTCCTGGTTGTCGACGCGAATCTCACATATAACGTCATCCTGGGATGACCGAGCTTTTCTAGGCCGCAGTATCAATGTACTACATGAAGATCTGGTCCACTCCTCTTCCTCCACATTCCTGCTTGAGGGGAGAGTGTTGACATGTAGGCGCACGCATGTTGACGTAGACGAGCGTGGAGGCCACCTTGATCATGCAAGAAGACATGCGTGGCTTTGGAGTTTTATTTTCTGCTTCTATTTTCATTTTCAGTTGAACTCGCACTTCACTTACAGAAGCGCGTTTTACATTTCTTCTTAGAGTTTTAAGAGGTACGTGTCTTAACCTCATTGGTCGAACCTTAACTAATTAGTTGTTTTAGTTAGCTTAAATACCTCTTTTTGGATCATCGTGTAGCTTAAGCTTTGAGCTAAGAACATCATTAATGGCGAAAATTTCCCAAAGCTCCTGTGTTGATTTTGTTCGATTTTCTAGAGTTTACACTGATACCATATTAGATTTATAGAGTAGGGGGAAGAAGTACAGTCCCACATAAGTGAAATGCACCATAAGAGGGTGAGCCTAAGTGCACCGTAGTGAGGTTTCATTCCAAAACCAATTGATGATGGGAAGAGTACCCAGTAGCCATATAAAGTAGGCTCATGATTTTCCCTATAGAATTGACAACTCACAAGTGATATTTCAACACACTTATGCAAACATGATATATATTTTAATCAAAGCCTATGTGGCTAAAACATTAATTACATGCAATAGTGCCATTAGATGAGATGCATCTCATGCTCTTATTCAAACACATAACTCATAAACCTCATAAATTCAAACACACAACACTCAAATAATAAAACGTACATAAACGATGCCTTATTCGTGACACACATAGCACATTCATACGAGGTAGATATATAATAACGCCGTCAATCCTTCTAATAGTTACGTTTCCTTTTTCCCGCCTTCTCCTCTTCCTCGACTTCCTCGACTTCCATCATCTCCCTATCACGAGGGCCCGGAAGCTTCTTTTTGTTGAGGAAATTCATGTACCAAAACACGGACTTCTTTGGGTACCTAGTAAGCCCATTTAAGTAGTCCACAAAGTACATGCCAAATCGTACTGTGTATCCCGCGGCCCATTCATAATTGTCAAATATGGACCACACAGCATATCCCTTCACATTCACCTTATCTTTACTGTGTACAGGTGAAAATTTTGGTATTAAATCACTTTTACATAGTAAAAAAAGGTGGTACTCATATATACTTACTCTATAGCACGCTTAACGTATGCAAGATGTTGCTGATGGTACTTAATTCTGTAGTCGTCCTTCAGAAGGAGGGAAATTGGCAGTACTTTATCTTTTTTCCCTTCACTTTCAGTCTTATCTGGACCAAGCTGCTGCTTGTTCTTTTCATCCACCCCTGCATTAATTAATTAATTAATATTGTGAACAGTTCTGTTTATCAAAATTCGATTTGTTAATATTTATTTTATTTTGGATTTTAGTAATTAATATTTTATATTAATACTTTAATATTTTAGTATTTAGGATGTTTGATTATAGCAATACCATTCTCGGTGATGTAAATGATAGGATCGTTATATTGTCTCTTTGCGTAAGTAAGAAGTTCGTATATTCCACGAGGCACAATGTACAACCAATCTGAACCTGCCTGTAGACATTAATCAAGAATTAAAATATGTGTTTGTATGCATATAATATAACAAATTATGTAAGACCAATTATTATAAGTTCGTGATATTAATCTGCATATCAAAGATTAATGTTGAAGCTCTGACACTCAAAATCTAAATTTTACCTGAGGGCCAATTGGAATTCCATTTTTACTAGCTGAGACAATTAAGAAAAAAGAATTTGAATCAATGTGTCGACAAATAATTAGTTATCCACAAGTAAAAATGTAAATATTTTTTGTTCGAACACGACTTACTGTGAAATTCGACTTCCTGGTCTGTGTAGTAGTTTGTTGGGTCACCAGGCTGCTTTTTCTTGTAAGCTGCATATATTGTGGTGTAATAATTGAGCCCAATATAATCATAGGACCCTTTTACCTTCATCCTCTCCTTTTCCGTAAACTTAGGCAGCCGCTCTTTCACGCGCGTTTGCATGCTGTCCGGATACTCGCCGCTCACTAATGGCTGGACAAACCTGAATAATATAATTCAAAAAAAAAAATTANATACTTATTGTGAATGATGAAGGTCTAATGATTAAACAGTTATTATATAATTTTTTACCATCCCAGCAAAAATTCAACAGCTCTTACAGCAGCTTCTTTATCTTCCTTTTTCTCAGAGTAGGGAAAGTACCAACTGTTAGGTACAACCACAATGCCTATCTTGCCTCCTTGGACCGCCTGCGCAATATTCATCCCACATTGTATCATTTAAAATATTCTACTTACCTACCAAGTAATTAATTAATTAATTACCTGAAACTTTTTGCGATAAATATCGACGGCCTTAGCGTGACAGAGGATCAAATGGTGGGCCACGATGTAAGGCTCGGTTGCGGCATTTCCACCATAGAGAGTTGGGTCGATACCACGCACGTTTCTGTAGTTGACAAATCTTAGTCCAAGTTCGCTCGGTGGTGAGCCGTGGCCTGGGGGAAATGTGCCGTTCACATATCCAAGGACAGTGTATGTGCTCGGCTCGTTTACCGTTACCCAGAATTTGACTCGGTCGCCAAATTCGCGGAAACACACTTCCGCATAATTGCCAAAGTCATGCCTACGTACCATAAAACCATGCACAAATGTTAATATATATATATAGGAAATGACTATAGTCCCGTCACGGAATGATTCTGTTAGTGTGTTTTAACCATGGATTAGCTACCTTAAACCAATCTACATGTGTATCTAAAGGCTAATAATAATCACAGAATCAATTTATGGTCTGTGATTAATTAATGAGAAATGACTTACACTATCCTGCGATCCAAGAAGCCTTTGTACTCGTCCTGCAAGCTTCGGGGAGTATCGAAGTGAAAGATAGTAGCAACCGGCTCAATTCCTGTGAGATTTGATTGTAAATATAAATTAAATGTATAATGAAAACTAAATTCTGATATCAATTTAAGATAGTGTAAACTTAATAGTGAAAAAAAAAAAAAATTGTCGCATAAATAAGCATTTCGGACGTTCAAATAATAAGATGAATCGGTCGACTAGCTTAAGGACTTGACATGTTTAACAGCAACATTGTGGTAAAAATATGTGAAAAAGCAGAGTGGTGTTTATTAACCTGCTTCAATTAATAAGTCAATCATGTCATTGTAGAACTTGACGCCTTCCTTGTTTACACCGGTGCTCAATTGTCCACCTATTATTGCACGCACGGTTCAATTAATTAATTATAAGACATGAGATACTCATCGAATACCATTTTGGCCGAAAGCTTTGAACTCAGTAAAAAAATTAAAAATATTCTCATACCTGGCAAAATTCTGGTCCATGAAATCGAAAACCTGTATGTCTCTATCCCCATGTCTTTCATCAGTTTCACATCTTCCTGCAATATTGTGAAAGAATTTCCAGGCCGGCCATTTAAAGATTAGAGATTGGAAATTTTATTAAAATTTATTAATTAATTAGACTCTTTTAGAGATTTTCGACTTACCTTGATGTTATGATAGTGATCAATAGCACGACATCCGTTGCCGCCATCCAACACTTTACCTGTCATTATAATGAGCAACAACATTACTATTTGAATTGAATAAATAAAATGTTGTTATAGCTATAAACAAAGATATGGTGTAATTTTGTTGTGTGCTTTTGTATGGATATTTCATATTTTTATATTAATGTATTATTAATGGCTGAATGGACCAACCAGGCTTCATAAGACTCCAAGCATCCCAATTAGTCATTCCCCTGCCTCCCACATTATAAGCTCCTTCCACCTGAAAAATATACTCAAAACAAATTACTCCATTATCTATATATATGATTGCTGGTCAAACATTAAATAAAACCTGTTTAATTATACCTACGTGGCACTTTCCCGTCAAAAATCGTTACTGACCAGCATTAATCATTTTTTTACACTAATTACATAATCTGGACACTAACCAGATCATA
The DNA here is from genome assembly GCA_008636005.1 of Striga asiatica. Taxonomy (NCBI): domain Eukaryota; kingdom Viridiplantae; phylum Streptophyta; class Magnoliopsida; order Lamiales; family Orobanchaceae; genus Striga; species Striga asiatica. The sequence continues at coordinate 1,228,555 of BKCP01006183.1, forward strand.
ATAATTTTAACTGATGAAAATATAATGCATAGTTATTACCTGATAAGCAGAGGTGGCCCCACCGAAGAGAAAGCCCGTGGGGAAGTCGTGTCGGGTGAGGTGTCGGCCGAAATCGTAAGGCACAACTTCGGGAACAGCCATTGAGACAGAACTCGCCATCAGGAAATAAAGTTGATATATCGACTGGAGAAGGTTTTGGATAGTTAAGAGAAAGAGAGATTGAGAGTTGGCACACCATATTAACAATCAAAGCCATCTATTTATAGGCCAAATAATGGATGAGATGGAGTGTGCATGGATAAAGAATGAAGAGTAGTGTTGCATGGAGATTACTCTTCATTTTTGGTCCCTATTGTGGGTAACTGAAAGCAATCATACATTAAAAAGAGTATTCAACTTTAAATTTCAAGTGGTCCTACTAGTTTGTGTTAGAATTTGACCTATAGCCTTTTAGCAAGACGATTTTCTCATAGATTTAATTAATGTACTTAAATAGTTTATGATTCCACTAATCAGGTTAAAGGTTATGTAAATGTTGCTCCCCTTTAGTACTTTAAATGATATTATTATTATTGCTGTTGTTTACCTGAAAAAGCAAATTATGCATCCATAAATGTTGTGAAAACCTCAACGCTTGCTTATCGTAGCAAATGGCTTACAATTTGAAATTTGTCGAATATGTCAGTAAAAAATAAAGCTTTATCCAAAGTTGTATCTGCTACAAGCCTATATAACCCTATCGTTGCAAAATGTTTTCACGAAGGAATGTTAAATGGGCATTACTATTCATCGTTCCCTATTACTAGTTATCGCCCCTATTAGACAATTTTGTCCCTGACATTTTTTTTCAAAAAGTTTAAAAAAAAAAAAAAAAAAAATTGTCCGCCGCTGAAACCGGACGGCCCAAATGGTGTCCGGCCGGTCGGACCAGACACGACCGTGTCCGTACGCGATTTACGGCCATACGGACCGGTCCTTGTGCCGGTCCGACCGGCCAGACACCTTTTTTTTTAAAAAAAAATAATATTATTATAAATTATTATGTTATATATTCAAAATAATTTGTTATAAATTGGACGTTAAAATAAAAAAAAATTATTCAACTGAAGTTTAAGAAATAAAAAAAAAAGAATCATTTAACTGGAGTTTTGGGAGCGATTTTTATATATCATGTCAATCCTAAAATCGTAGGTAGAATTTCGTTGGTGTAGAAATAACAATTGGACGAATGTTTGAGTTGTATGAAAATTTCATAACATCTTTAACATGGATAAAAAACTAAGATATATGTCAAAAAATGTTAAATACAATTAATTTATCTATTCATTTTTTTTAAACACCTACAGTTTTATATGCTATTTATTAAAAAATGTCTAAAAACATCTATAATAATTTAGCTAATTTTCAATAATATAAGTTGCAAGATCATTTTTAAAATTAAAATATATACATATTATGAAACAAAACGTTTTTTATAAAACCTGAATATTCGATTAATAAAATGTAGATTGAAAACTTTTAAAAAATATTTTCTTCAGGAAAGTGAAAGGTTTCGACAGAAAATTTATTTTAATAGATGTAATTTTAATGAGTTGATAAAACTAAATAAAGATGTGATTGTGATGAGTTGAGTCGCATGATCCCGGAAAAGTAGCAGCGGAAGCAAATATAATGGAGGAGGAAAAAATAGAAATAAAATATAATTAATTTTATAATCTAAATTTGGTTATTAGATTTTTAAATTCAAACATTTAAAAGAAAAAATCACAAGCAGATTTTTTGGGTAAATTTTATTTTATCTTGATTTTCATATAATCACATTTCTAACAAACTAATTAATATTATATTTCTATCTACATTATCTAACTAAATTCTTTATGATATAACTAATATAATATCTTAACTAATTAATTATTTATCTACTGGAATTATCTCTCTAACAAACTTGCCAATTTTTTTGAAATTAAAATGATATGACTATTCTTACGAAGATACTTACCAATATATTTGTTTTATTTTCATAATAGACGAGATGTGAAAAATATAAATAATTATATTTAAAATAAAGTATAAAAAAATATTTAAAATATGAGCTCCTACGTGCATCGCACGTTATATACACTAGTAAAAAAAACCATTCAACTTAATGTTTTACAATTAAAAAAAAACTCATTCAACTGAAGTTTAACAAATAAAAACTCATTCAAGTGAAGTTTAGCAAATAAAAAAAAAATCATTCAATTTAAAAATGAAAAAAAAATACAATTGATGCGATTTTCGATTACTCTGTAACACGAACGTATGTTCCCACGCTTCGAGACAAGTTCGTTCTCCTGAGTCGACCCGTCAGACTCTCAGGAGAACGAGCCTGTCTCGAAGCGTAGGTGTAACACCCTGCCTTTTCTAACTTTTACTTACAAATAACTGAGTAAAATTTTTGCGTTTGTTTTCGAAAGATGCTGATACTGTTTTTGAAAAATACTTATACTTAACTAACTCACGGGATGTTACTTAATAACTAACTTCTTATTCTTTCCTTTTACTTATGCATGTACCAAAATTGATATAAAATCCAGCTGAAGAATATGGATAAGAGAAAATTAACATGCGTGCATACTAGTTCTAGGTTGGCAGTACGGAAGCGTAAATAAAATACAGTACAGTCTGAAAATTATATTATTACATGCCAACATAAACATAAACATAATTGAATGTCCAGCTGTCTTTGGACACCACCACACCACCGCTCGGCTCACGCTCTGGCTGGACTCCGTCACCTGAGAAAAACATAATGGGAGCGTGAGCAAAACCACTGGACTCCGGCTCACGTTTGTTTAGTGGATTTATTCACCTTATTATTATTATAATTTATAAGTATTATTATAATTATTACAATATATAAGTAGTATTATAATTATTACAATTAAATATATTTATTATTAGAAATTATTATTATAATTAATTCTAATTTATAATTATTATTATNTTCCTTGCTAGAGAAGAATGCTTGGCCGAGGCCGTAAGATTTTTTAGATATTTTTTTGGATTTTTTCGGTGCTCGAATCGCTCATTGAAAGTTCGGGAGTTTAGAGAGATAGGGAGAAAAAAAGGGTTAAGGACAAAAGAGTAAAAGGGGGGCGGTGTTAGTAACAGGAGGGCGGTGAATAGTAAATGAGATGTTAAATTTGTCTTTTTTGAATCTATTATTATATTAAAGAATAACTATTTTTACAATTTTAGAAATGTTTTCCCGCCAAATTCATTAAATATATCCTATATATAGTAATTGTTGGACAATATTGATAAGGCAACAAAATCGGCAGATTAATTGTATTAGAATCTGTTTTCTTTTTTCCATATTGAAAATGGCGTTAAAATCTCATAGTATAAATCTAGAGTTTATCTCTTATCTGTTACAAAATCCCATTGCATATGTCTCACGAGTTTAAAAAATCTCATCTCTTATCTAAAAGGATTTTAAAAAATAAAATAAAATAAAAATTAATTCATAATTACTACTAGAAATCCATTATCTACTTTAAAAAGTTAATTTTCATCGGTCTAATTACTAATATTTTTACAAATATTATAAGCTAACAATAAATCCTCGATAACAACGTAAAAAGTATATAAATAATGGTGTGTAATCAAATTTTTTAGATGGAAGTAACGCCGTATCATCTGACATAATGTCTTTTTTAAATTATGCTTATAATATTTTAGATATTTTAAACAAATTGTTTAAACATTTTTTTTACATATTCGTCTATATATATATATATATATATATATATATATATATATATATATATATATATATATATATATATATATATATATATATATATATATATATATATATATATATATATATATATATATATATATATATATATATATATATATATATATATATATATATATATATATATATATATATATATATATATATATATATATATATATATATATATATATATATATATATATATATATATATATATATATATATATATATATATATATATATATATATATATATATATATATATATATATATATATATATATATATATATATATATATATATATATATATATATATATATATATATATATATATATATATATATATATATATACACACATATACATAATTTATGTTAAATTTAAATATTTGTAGACATGTTTTCTTTACAAAATAGTCTAGAAACATCTTTTTTACACAATGTTAAATTCAAATATTTTAAGATATGTTTTCCTTTTAAAATTGTGTACAAAAGTTATAGGTGACTTCACATCTTTCAAAAATAATATAGAAAATTTTGAGTATTTTTACATATACTAATATAATATTTTAGGTGTTTTTAATATTAAACATACAAATTTTATATTCTCTTATACAAAATAATGTAAAATTCATATTCTCTTATACAAAATAGTTTTACATTGTTTGACCTCAAATCTTTAATTTATAATTATTAAGTATTATTTATCCTCCTCTTTAATTTATAAATATTTTTTTCTTTCTCTTTTTAAATAGGATCAATAGTAGTTTCCACTTCTGCCATTGAGTGACTCAAACTCGAGGTCTATTTATAATATTGTTAATTTAATATTGTTTTCGTGCATCGCACGGGGTACACACTAGTAACAATTGACATCAAGATTAATTCGGTAACAAATGGAAAAACAAAAAGGTGCAAAAAGGAAATTTAATGAATTTTTAAGCTTGATAGTAAGGCCAAAGTATTTTATTCCTTAATTTCAAAGATAGGCGTCGATGGTAAAACATGCATGTACACCGTACAAAGAAATTGTAAATTCTATTATATTATGGTTATTTATAACAATTGGCAAGGAGTAATGATGATTTTGTTAAGTAAAATTCACAATTTCGGGTTGTCGTTAAATTACTTCCATACAGCAAGCGGGCTGCGGGGATTATAATGTTCAAGTTTATAATGCAGCACTACATGTGTGTCAAAAATAATTTTTTTGTCTTTTATTTGAAATCTATTTAAATTTTAGTCTTCTAAAACTAATATCATATAATTTAATACGTGGACAAACCGAACTAATTTTTATGTATCCTACCAAGTACCTATAACCAAATAAATAAAGTAAATATTTTCCTTCTTAATTTAGAATGGCTGGTGCTTGATACGCTACAAAATGATATTTGTACACATGATGATTGTCAAAGGGAATCGAAAATGAATACTTTTGCAAGTAATACGTGATCTTAGGGCATTTCTTTAACTTTTTGTTATTTTTAAATTTTTTTTTTTTTTCATCTCATGAAATTTTCCCTTATTAGATTTCTCATTAATTAACCCTTCATTTTGTCCTTTTCTTATTCTCTAATCATTGTTGTTTGTTTGTTTGGCCTTTATTCTTCTTCTTCCCTTTTCTTTTTCGTTCCTTTATTCCTCTTCGTCCTTTATTCTTGTGCTTGCTTAGTTTCTTAAGCCATCACCTTTCTATCCAGTCCAACTATAAATTTTGTAACATAATGGCGTCCCATAAAATAGATATTTGACAATCTTCATATGCTTTTAACAATTTATATGACCTTGTTATTGGAAAAATAAAACGTGAGGTAATTTCAAAATAAAACGTATAAATTTATCGCGAGTGTGCTCAACGTTGTACGAACAAGTATAAAAATTAAATTTTACGGAAGCAATAATCAAAGATTTAAAAAACTCTTCAGGGAAGCATCTCACTTTCCCTCAGAGCTCTTTCATTGATAGCTATCAAAAACATAGTTTGGACTTACATAATAGAACTCTCTTCTATTCTAGCCACAACTATGAACTAGCCTATCAACTAATTCTTCGGCCACGTCCCGTGGACTTATTTTCTCACACTTACTCCCTAAGTGTAATTCTCAAAATGTTTGAATCAAAATAGAATAAAAATACAATCAAAATGATTTCAGTTCTTTTATCACCGAGTGTATCAAGACTGAAATTCATGAACAAAAACTGTAAGCACTAAGACTTGAAGCTTGAAGATGACTCGTGTATAAAATGACAATCTCAGCAACCTCTTTTGATCTTCAAGTCCAACATATATACACTCCTTAGGGTTGGAGCTTTTTCCAAGTATAGGACTCTAATAACGATTTCCTTCCTAAAATGTAGCATGTGAAATGGTAAGTGATAATCTTCCTTTTCTCTCTCCAAGATCTCCTTCATGAGCATGCCTCTCTTTCCTTATTGCCTCAAGATCCGATTTCCTACAAGATATAAGATCAAATATTCCTTCCACATAATATAAGTTAATTTGGGAAATATGAATTACATAGAACTTCCCTTATTTACGGAATTTATGCATGCAGGAACTTGCTTTCAAACTCATGCCAAAATACTATATCTTTCAATCTCCCACTTTGGCATCTAGTTCGAAAATTATATACTTGAAGATTACCTGCAAGGAAAAACAACAAGCACAACAAAACAAAACAGCATTACTGTGCACACACACAGTTCTACTGATAAGTTCCTGCAAGCAGTAAACAATAATCTTCATCCCTTAAACAAAACATGCCTAAAAGTTCATCACAGATTCATCAGTAGCGAAAGATATCACATCACATCACAAAAGCAAATAAAATACGGGCTCTTTAATACATAAAGACCTCACTACCTCCCAAACACACAACCTAACAACTATTATCAAGCAACACAGACTTCACCCAGATGGAGACTCTCCCCCTGACTCAGATTCATCCTCTTCATCCCCAGTCTCATCTCCTTTAGCCTTCTTGGACTTCTCCCCCTTTTTCGAACTACGGGATGCCGAAGGGCCTGTCCCCGAGTTCTTGCGCTGCAACCCCTTGACAGCCTGAAGTACTTGGCAGAGATAAGCCTGTTGGGTAGCAACCTTCTTCGCCACTGCATCCCACTCAGCAAGCTGTTGGACCAAGGATTCATCCCACTTGGTGGGAACCAGAGAAGGAGCAAGATCAAACTTGCCCTTGGGAGTGGCCTTCACATTCAAAGTACGAGCACTAACCACAAATGCTTTCCCCGGGTTTTCAAGCGCATCATTGAAACGAGGGTTCACAGTGAAATTGTTAGCAACAAGGAACGACCAAATCAGACAAGGAAAGGGAAGAGTACGACGAGACTCAGAATTAATGATGAATGAGTGAATAATATCAAAAACAACCTCACCAAAGTTGAACACCTGACCATCCATGATCCAATAGATATCTTTGCTCTGAAGTTCAGTGAGCAAATTCTTGTTGGAGGTAGGCATCCAATTACCAGCACCAATTTTGTGGAGGATGTTAGCGGTAAGACAGAGAGAACTCACAGGCAAATTTGAACCAGGCCAGGTATCAAGATTTTTATCAGAAAGGGTTTGGGTAACAACATCAAGATCAACATCAGACAAGGACGGAACATCAGCAGGTAAGCCCAAATGCACATTCAAAAGCTCATGAGAGAAATCAATAACTCTATTCCTAAGAAAGAGTTTGTGAAAACGAGGGCTATCAAGAGTAAAACAAGCAGGGGTCAAATTGGCATAAAACTCCCTCACAGCTTGACCACAAGGACTAAGGTTAGACACAGTCTTAGACAAACCGACATCATCAATGAGCTTAACAATCCCCAATTCCTCATACTTCCCATCACCAAGAGGATGGTCAGCCCAAAAACCATAAGAAGAAAAATCCTCAAAACGACCAAAAGCAGCTTGAGTATAGAACCTGTTCGAGTAGGCGTTGGACAAGTCATAATCGTCATCCTCAGGTTCTTTTTCAGATGTAGAAAGCCTTCTGAATGTTTTGCGTCTCTCTCATGCCACATAATCAGATGTAGAAGTAAAAATACTCACCGTTAGACGTTTTCTATCCTAAGAGCATCTCCAATGGAGATTGTGATGTATGACATGGAGAAAGAGAATTAAAATTTTTTGTCTCCAATGGTTAGTGTTAATTGTGGTGTCATTTGTGATGTGTAAAATTGTTATTGGTTGGAGAAAAGAGATAAATTGAATAAATAATACAATATATAATAGAAATTGTTTAAAAGGACTTCTACATCTAGAAAGCCTTCTAGACATTTTCCTAGCCACATCAGAGTTTTTATGCCATGTGGCAGCAATGGAAAGACCATTGGAGATGCTCTAATGCCTCTACAATTCTACAATTGACGTACCATTGGAGATGCTGTTAAAATCCACAATTGAAAGGGTTGCTGCAACAACACAACTCCTTTTTTCACGCCCTCAACTGCCAATTTTGCTCAGATGCACACTCTCTTGTCAACTTCGTATGCGAAAATCTCCATCTCACTGTAACTTCTAGACCTTAATTTCGCCCGTTACCAGGGCCGGCCCTGGGCTAGGGCAGGTTGGGCAACGGCCCAGGGCCCAATCAGTGGAAGGGGCACCAGCCCATACGCTACTCTTCCTATATGCATGTTACTCTTGCTTAGTTGGTTTACTTAATTAAATAAGGTAGAGACTTATCAAACAAGTATTTATTGTTCATATTCTCTCCACGCACATTATCCCACACATTCACTTTTTCTATTTTCTATTTAACATATTACTCTGTCACGCACACTAAAACCACCAGCATTCTTTTCTCTTTTCTTTATTTATCCCTCTCTTTGAACTTAATTATAATTACATCTAGTTACATTATCCCTTTATACATATTTATCTTACTTAAAAAATTTATATTATTTGTTGTTAGCCATTATAATTAATTTATATATTATATTTAATTCACTTCTTAAAATTACTTTCATTGTGGTTTAATGTTGCTAGATAAAAAATTTAAATATATTTTAAATATTTATTTTGTAAATGGTTGATTTTTCATTTTTATATGTTTTACCATTTTTTTAGTTATGTGTTGTGAGAGTTATTTGTTTTATAGCTCAAACATGACGATAAATTAACTAAAGATGATTAATAATTAATACTATATAAAATTATATTATTTTATGTATTTAAGATAATCTTGATAATAATTTAATTATAGTTTTACTTATTAATGATCTTTTGTTAACACATCATCATGTTTGAACTATTAAACAAATAATTCTTATGACATATAAAAACCACTTAAAAAAGTAAACCATATCAAATTTAGCAACTAATTAATATATGCAATACAAGGATATTACATGACATTTTGATTATGGTGATACAATTGATATCCTTCCGCTAAAAATTCTATTGAAGCTTTGCAATTGATTTTTCTACTACTATATTTGCCGCTAAAATGGGTTTTTGTTGATCAATTTGTTATTTGATGTACCAGAAATTTATATTGAGACATTATCATTTTGTAACATCACTCAAGGTATTATCCATTAAGAGATGCAAGTGTGTCATTAACCTTTATATGCGTGATTAATCGTGAGCTATTTTGATGAAGTTTTGCTTTACATAGAAGATTATATAAATTAATATGTTTAGCAAAATAATTATTGGGGCATTGTTGATATCATATAAAACTCTAGTTTTTTGTAAAATACTTATGGCACTATTTTTTGTATTTGGCCCAGGGCCAAATAATGTTCAGAACCGGCTCTGCCCGTTACGACTTTCAGATCCATCATCGGTACGTTTTATCTCGCGCCGCTCGAAAAAGTATACTTATTTTCTTAGTTTTTTTCTTTTAGTTATGATTTTCTCGTTTTGTTACGATGAATTGAGTTTTGTGTCCATGATCTGCTGGTTTGAAACGCTTGATTTGGGTTTAATTTGGGCACTTGATTGTAGATCTATGTATGGACTGGTATTTTTACTGTTAGGTTAGTATTGGGAACTCGATGAATTCTTTAATTCTGAATTTTTCGTGGACTTTAGTTTTAATAATTGGTACAAAAATGGATTATGAGGATTCTGCCATTCATTTTATGGATTTGGTAATTAGAAATTCACTGAGTGCTGCCGGATGGCATAAGTCGTTATGTAAGAGTTGTCGGAATTTAATTATCTTGAGCGTCTGTTGTTCTGAGTTATTTCTTGTTATGTTGGATAAACAGCGATGATAATGGAAGTTATAACTCTTGGCAGTTAAATTTAAGAGGGTGTATTCAATTGAAATTTTATAGACATTTTAAGACTTTTAAAATTTGTTGTATTCAATTGAAACTTCTTGAGAAATGAAAAACCTTTTTCTACCTATCCAGTTCCATCTTCCGCAATTTTACACGTTTTAAGTACCTTTATATTTACTTTGATCTTTCTTAAATCCACTAGCTTAACATTCCACCTGTGGTCTATCCAATTTGTTTCACATGCTTCCTTTCAGACTGATCTACTAAGCTAATTCGGCAATAGGCGCGCAACTGCATATTTTTAGATGGAGGCACAGCATTCAGAGCATGCACACATCATTGAGGTGTCCACTGATATAACTTCTACTGAGCGTTCGTATGGAGGAAGCAAAGTATGTGAAGGTGCAACATGCGGCTTTTCAGATGCCAGAACAAGCTCGAGGGATGCTAAAGAACGCTCGGCCTCCATGAAAAAGCTCCTCGTTGCAGTTGTCCTCTGCGTGATATTTATGAGCGTAGAAGTTGCAGGTGGCATCAAAGCCAATAGCTTGGCCATACTCACAGACGCAGCTCACTTGCTCTCTGATGTGGCCTCCTTTGCTATCTCTCTGTTTTCTCTGTGGGCCGCGGGTTGGGAGGCAACCCCTCGCCAGTCGTATGGTTTTTTCCGGATAGAAATACTCGGAGCACTCGTCTCGATTCAGCTGATATGGCTTCTCACGGGTATTCTTGTGTACGAAGCAATCGTTCGGCTCGTGCAAAACACGGGTGAGGTTCAGGGGTTTCTTATGTTTCTAGTCTCATCTTTTGGTTTGCTGGTTAATATAGTCATGGCCCTTCTCCTCGAACATGATCATGGCCATGGCCATTCGCATGATCATCATCATCATCATCATGATCATGGTTCTGAGGACGAGCACTCGCATGGCCATGGAGTGACCGTCACTCGATATGAATCGAGATTCAACGAGCCTCTTCTCAGTACATCACATGAGGGCGAAGGCGAAGCGAAAAAGACGAAAAAGGCCCTCCGAAATATAAACGTGCAGGGGGCCTATCTCCATGTTCTGGGAGACTCGATACAGAGTGTGGGAGTTATGATTGGTGGGGCCGTGATATGGTACAAGCCCGAGTGGAAGATAATCGATCTCATCTGCACATTGGTTTTTTCTGCTATTGTCTTGGCCACGACAATTAGGATGCTGAGGAACATTCTGGAAGTTCTCATGGAGAGCACACCAAGGGAGATAGATGCCACGATGCTCGAGAGGGGTTTGTGTGAGATGGAGGAAGTTGTTGCCATTCACGAGCTGCATATTTGGGCGATAACTGTCGGGAAAGTGTTGCTGGCTTGCCATGTCAAGGTTAAGCCCGAGGCAGATGCGGATATGGTGCTCGACAAGGTAATTGATTACATTAAGAGGGAGTATAATATTAGTCATGTCACGATTCAAATAGAAAGAGAGCAGATCTCGTGATGTAGAGCTATCTTATGTTTTGTGTCAGGATCTTGGATTGGTTGGACTAATTGGAATGCGGCATTTATTGAAATATTATCTATCTATCTATGTTATCATGGGTTTTTACTGTTGGCTTTGTCTTAATGCTGCTGTTTGGTTTGCTTTTTATGCTTGTTAAAATATTATCTTGAAGTGATATTCAGTCTGCTTTGCATGTGAATATGGACTTAAAAAGTGGTTTGCTTTGATGTGTACTTGGTAATTTGATAGTACAATTGTCTGGTGATGACTATCTTTCTTTGGGATGCGGATGAGAACTTGTCTTAGAAACAATATGATCTTTTCTTTGAACCACCAAGTTTTACCCAGANCCAGTAAATTATTTGAGAAAACTGTCATGTTCTAGGTATTGGGACCTCATTTTCTAGGTACAGATTCTAGCCCTTCACTATCTTTGTTTGTCTTTCCATATGTGTTTGATTTTGATCCAATAATGTTTGCTGGTGGCTGTTGTTTTCTCTTATCTCAACTTTTATAGTGGATGGGAATGGGATTGTGTAATACAAGTTGGGTTTTTTTCTTTAAATAACATTTGTGGAATGATACAGATGTATCTGTAGACGTGACTGACCTGTTGTACGCGAATTGTCCATTTTCCAGGAAAATGTTTTTCAGTCGATTTTTGACAAATATAAAAGCTAGGCCCTTTGTACCCTTGTGAACTTCCTTGGATTCCAGAAATGACCCGGAAGCTTCTTTTTGTTGAGGAAATTCATGTACCAGCCCGCGGCCCGTTCGTAATTGTCAAATATTGACCACACAGCATATCCCTTCACATTCACTTTATCTTCACTGTTTACAGGTGAAAATTTAGTATTAAATCACTTTTACATAGTAAAAAAAAATGGTACTCAATTGTATATACTTACTCTATAGCACGCTTAATGTATGCAAGATGTTGCTGATGGTACTTAATTCTGTAGTCGTCCTTCAAAAGGAGGGAAATTTGCAGTACTTTTATCTTTTTTTCCCTTCACTTTCAGTGCTATCTGGACCAAGCTGCTGCTTGTTCTTTTCATCCACCCCTGCATTAATTAATTAATTAATGTTGTGAACAGTTCTGTTTATCAAAATTCTTTTCGTTAATATTTTATTTTGTTTTGGATTTTAGTAATTATAATAAGAGGGTATTTAGGTTGTTACCATTCTCGGTGATGTAAAATGATAGGATCGTTATATTGTCTCTTTGCGTAAGTCAGAAGTTCGTATATTCCACGAGGCACATTGTACAACCAATCTGAACCTGCCTGTAGACATTAAGCAAGAATCAAAATATGTGTTTGTATGCATATAATATAACAAATTATGTAAGACCAATTATAAGTTCCTGATACTAATCAAAGATTGTTGAAGCTCTGACACTCATAATCTAAATTTTACCTGAGGGCCAATTGGAATTCCATTTTTACTAGCTGAGACAATTAAGAAAAAGAATTTGAATCAATGTGTCGACATATAGTTAGTTATCCACAAGTAAAAATGTAAATATTTTTTGTTCGAGCACGACTTACTGTGAAATTCGACCTCCTGGTCTGTATAGTAGTTTGTTGGGTCATGAGGCTGCTTTTTCTTGTAAGCTGCATATATTGTGGTGTAATAATTGAGCCCAATATAATCATATGACCCAGTTACTTTCTTCCTCTCCTTTTCCGTAAACTTGGGCAGCCGCTCTTTCACGCGCGTTTGCAATGCTGTCCGGATACTCGCCGCTCACTAATGGCTGGACAAACCTGAATAATATAATTCAAAAAAAAAAATATATAAAGTTAAANAGTACTTATTGTGAATGATGAAGGTCAAATGAATTAATAAACAGTTATTATAGATTTTTACCATCCCAGCATAAATTCAACAGCTCTTACAGCAGCTTCTTTATCTTCCTTTTTCTCAGAGTAATGGAAAGTACCAACTGGTAGGTACAACCGTACAACTACAATGCCTATCTTGCCTCCTTGGACAGCCTGCGCATTCATCCCACATTGTATCATGTAAAAAATTCTACTTACCTACCGAGTAATTAATTAATTAATTAATTAACTAATTACCTGAAACTTTTTGCGATATTTATCGATGGCCTTAGCGTGACAAAGGATCAAATGGTGGGCCACAATGTATGGCTCGGTTGCGGCATTTCCACCATAGAGACTTGGGTCGATACCGCGCACGTTTCTGTAGTTGACCGTGGATTAGCTATCTTAAACTAATCTACATGTGTATCTAAAGGCAAATGATAAAGACAGAATCAATTTCTGGTCTGTGATTAATTAATGAGAAATGACTTACACTATCCTGCGGTCCAAGAAGCCTTTGTACTCGTCTTGCAAGCTTCGCGGAGTATCGAAGTGAAAGATAGTAGCAATTGGCTCAATTCCTGTGAGAATATTGGAATAGAAATGTAATTAAATGTATAATGAAAACTACATTCTGATTTCAATTTAAGATATAGTGTAAACTTAATAGTGAAAAAAAAAAAATCATTTTGTCGCATGAATAGACATTTCGGACGTTCAAATGAGAAGATGAATTGATCGACTTGCCTAACGACTTGACATATTTAACAGCAACATTGTGGTAAAAATATGTTAAAAAGCAGAGTGTTGTTAATTAACTTGCTTCAATTAATAAGTCAATCATGTCATTGTAGAACTTGACGCCTTCCTTGTTTACACCGGTGCTCAATTGTCCACCTATTATTGCACGCACGGTTCAATTAATTAATTATAAGACATGAGATACTCATTTTATACCATTTTTTCCGAAAGCTTTGAACTCATATATGTTAAAATATCAACACCTTCTTTTGGGAAGGACCCGGAAGCATCTAGAACAATCCGGAAAAATGTGAAACGTCGTAGAACATTGTGGAAGGTTCCAGAAACATCTAGAACGACCCGGAAAATGTGGAAGGTTCCGGAACATTGTAGAAGGATCTAGAAGCTTGAGGAAGCTAGTTGAAGGATGTAGAAGATTCTAGAAGGTAATAGAGATTACTAGAATGTTGTAGAATATTGTAGGAACTAGACTTATATAGATAAGTCTAGAACATTGTACGTAATATTAGTAAGTTTTAGAATAGCCTAGAAGAGGCAAGAGTGTTAGGGAAACCTAATAAGTGTAGCTAGTTCTAGATAGCTCATTAGAGGGAGGGTTGTCTATAAATAGGCAAGACCACCTCATTTGCAAGCAGAATCCCAATAATCCAAGCATCATCCAAGCATCCAAGAGTCTAAGTAAAAGAGTGAGTGAGTGTCATAAATAGGGTGCTTTGGTCTTGATAAGTGAAGTATTGTAGCCTGGTCCATATTGTGTTTTGTAATTACTTTTTAATCTAATAAAGTAATTACAATAGTGTCCACGTGTTGCGAGTGTACCCAACCCAACAAGTGGTATCAGAGCCAGGCGAGCGGAGTCTGGCGTTGGTTGAGGTACGAGTTGTTGTGTCCAGCTTCTTGATCATAGTTTTGCAGTTTCGTACTGCAAAGGTCGTGTGCAGTTTAGTACTGCAGAGTGTGTGGCAAGTTGATCGGGTGGAGCCACGATGGGAGACCTTCAAGTGGTTGGAGGTATCAAAAAGCTTAACAATCAAAATTACAGCACGTGGTCGACGTACATGGAGTCATATTTGCAAGGCCAAGATTTGTGGGAAATTGTGAGCGGTAGTGAGGTTACACCACCGGAGGACTCTGCAGCTCTGAAGAAATGGAAGGTTAAAGCTGGCAAGGCCATGTTCGCTATCAAGACCACCATCGAGGAAGAGATGCTAGAGCACATTAGAGATGCGAAGACACCGAAAGACGCATGGGACACATTCGCA
>BKCP01006183.1:1253144-1271589 GCA_008636005.1 Striga asiatica
AGATCCGACTTAAATTTGAGTTTATTTTTTTATTTTTATATATATTGAGTGAGGTTAATGTTTAATTGAAAAGTGGAAATTTGTTTTTTTGTGCAAATATTTATGAAGGAAATTTTTCATATGAAATTTAAAATTGACTTTTTATTTTTTGCGTGAAAACTGATTTTCAGATTTGTATGCCTAAATATTGTTCTACTTTTTGGTTTCTTATCGTGCACTTTATTTTTTAAAATTGTATGTCAAAATATTGACCATTTTTTTGGAAGAACTTATGTGTTATATTTTCTCGAAACCATTTACATATCAATAAATTTGTTTAAAAATGCAAATATGTTTGTTGGATATGGCATAAAAGCGTCTTCTGAAGGTCCATACACTTAAGAAGGGAACATGGCTCATTATCACCAAAGCGTCTTCTGAAGGTCCATACACTTAAGAAGGGAACATGGCTCATTATCACCTAAGAAACTTGTGGAACTCCACATGATCAGCCGAAAAATGAGAAGACGATTTGCCGATCGCCCGATCGTCAGGTACCGAAAAGCACTGATCCCATGATTGTCGGTTGCTCTGAAATATATGAGTGCGCTCTGACAGGCTGATGAAGATCGTCTATCCGCTACTCGGGTTACCGTCGACGGATGCGTCTAGGTCTTCCTTCGTTGGCGATAAGGTGTGCAAAACTACGCACAATAGGCCTTCGTTTTGTACAAGTATGTGCTAGAACTCGAAAAAATAATAACACACAAAATGGTGATCAAGATGATCGGATTTTTGATTAATAATTCGATGATTCAAACTGAAAACAAAGTACGATATTTAAATAGAAGCAACAGCTAAATCTAGCTAAGGAAAGTGGCAAAATATAAGGAGAAAAATACCAGCTCCTAGATCCCGGATTTGCGCCTTGGATCCGTACTTGGTGCCCCAAGAACCCAAGTCTTTAGCCCGTGCGACCGTCCTAGAATTGCGCCCCAAATCTCCACGTCGACCGCGCTTATCACTCCACTGTCGCACCATTTTCGAGATGTGACAGTTACAACCTACACTGGTCGCATCACTTATCGAGCTCGATCCGTCGCTCGTTGTTCGACCATCTTGGTCGATCAGTTACCCGCGCATCTCGATTGTCGTGTGTTCAACCTCGTCGAGCTCGATACCGCATGTGTCGGCCAGTCTAGCTGCTCTCTTCGAGCGCGGTACGCGCGACTATAGGCGTTCTTCAAAAGTCGACCTTCATTCGTATCATTCCCGTCCCCTTCAAGCAGTTCCTTATTCTCAAAGGTAAAAGATGAAAAACGGTTGCGCATTTCATAAAGGCTCTTCCAGGTAGTTTATTCATCCGACAACTCGTCCCACTCGATTAGGACCTCCCAAAAGAAACGCCCGGCTTTCTTCGTTTTACGATAGTCCAGTGAGTGTTGAGGCTGTAAGACCAGTTGTCCATCGGCTGCCGAGGCGGGTAATCGAGTTCACGTTTTATGCCTGTCACTTAGACTCATTTTTTGTTGCGAAACTTGAATTATGGGATGTATTTACGACTCCTCCGGTAGGTCGAGCTGATACACGACGTTCCCTATGCGCTCAAGTACTTGGTAAGACCCGCAGAATCGACTACCGAGCTTATAGACTGCCTTCTGCGAGATCGTACGCTGTCTGAATGGTCACAGCTTTAGGTAGACCCAATCCCCTAGTTCAAAGTTCTCTTCACGCAGGGGCGAAACTACATTGACACATAGGGTGGCAATTGCCCCCCCTCAAATTTTAATTTTTTTTACTATCATAATTAAAAATTTAATTTGCCCCTTCTCAAATTATTTTTTGCATCCCCAAATTTTTTGTCAGGTCTTTTTTCCCCCTCTCAATTAATTTTCTGGTTTCGCCTTCACGCCTCCCCTTATCATGGTACACCTTCATTTGATTGATCGACCCGTGCAAGTTGCTTTTTAGCTCGCAAATCATAAGATCGTGCTCCATCAGCTTGCAGTCAACCTCGTCATTTAGGGACTTTCCCATCGAGTAACTAACGAGAGTGGGGGGCGGTCGCCCGTATACAAGCTCAAAGGGTGTGAATCTGGCAGAAGCATGGTAAGTTGTGTTGTACTAGAATTCAACCCACGGCAAGAACTCCTCCCACCTTTTTGGAAACTGGTTCACATAGCACCGGAGGTACTGCTCCAAGGTACGATTGGTCACCTCCATCTGACAGTCGATTTAGGGATGGTAGGACGAGCTCATTTTGAACTCCGTTCCATGCATTTTAAGAACTCTCTCCAAATGTTGCTCATAAAAATCCAAACTCGGTCCGAGACGATAGACTGGGCTATGCCATGCAACTTCACTATGTACTCGATAAACAACATTGCGACGGATTTCGCCGTATACGGGTGTGTGAGCGAGATGAAATGAGCGTATTTAGTGCGTCGGTCCACTACGACCATGATTCCGTCAAATCCACTCGAAGGTGGCAGCTCTTCAATGAAATGCATGATAATGTCTTCCCAAATTCGGTTCGGGACGGACAAGGGCTGCAGCAACCCGCTCAGCTTCCGCGAGTCGGCCTTCACTTGCTGGCATTCATCACATCGAGCCACGAAGTCTCGCACTCCTTGGACAATAAAATTTGTTGGCTAGTCTCACTCAAATTCGGTAGAAACCCATGTGACCTCCAATCTTGGAGCTATGGAAGTGTTGTATGATCGCCTTGCGTACTTGCTCATCGCCTGATACAAAGACCTTCCATTTGAAAAGTAAAAGCCCATCATGGTCCTCATAGTCACGGGCTCCCTCGTCGTGGTCATTTCGTTTCTGTTGGACATCCCCGCAAAAGGTGTCTCGGGCTTGGGCCTCGCGAATCTCATCCCACACGGCTCAGGTTGGTCCAGAGATTGCCGCAAGCTCGACCATATCAGTTATCCTCGACAAGGCATCGACCACTGAGTTCTGACGCCCGGGTCGATAGGTGATCTCGAAATCGAACCCCATCAACTTTAAGACAAACTTCTGTTACTTGGGAGTGACTATTCTCTGTTTCAATAAATGTTTAAGGGGCTGTTGATCCGTCACGATTCAGAAATGCCGCCCTAAGAGATAGGGTCTCTAACATCGCACGACTTCGACCACCACGAGCATCTCTTTTGCATACGTCGGCCACCCGACTCGCATACTTCTGAGGGCCTTGCTAATATAGGCCAGTGGTCGTCCCTCCTGACAGCTCCGATCACGTCACTTGCATCGGTATAAACCTGGAACAACACGTCGAATTTAGTCACCGCAAGCACGGGGGTCGTCGTCATTGGTCGCTTTAGTTCATCGAACGCGACTTCACCTGCCTCAGTCAAATGGAATCCGCCCTTTTTGGTTATCTCCGTTAAGTGCTTGGTGATCGACCCATAATTCTTAACAAATTTCCGATAGTACCCGGTCAGCCCTAGGAACCCGCATAACTATGTCAAGTTGGTTGGCTTCGGCCAATCGACCATCGCCTCAATCTTTCGAAGATTGACCTTCACACCTTCGTAAGAGATAAAGTGACCCAAATACTCACCACCTCCTGGCCGAAGGAGCACAATGAGAATTAATACTGATTAAATTATTAACATTCTCAAGTTTGACGGCCTCATAAAAAAAATTAACACTAATTAAATTATTTAGGGTTAATTGTAGATAAAACCCTAACCTTTTGTTAAATTGCAAATAAAATTTCACTTTATAAGTTTGACAAAAAAAATACAAACCTTTCATAAGTGTTGCAATTGTGTCTCAACCGCCACCCGCCGCCGCCAATCGCCACTCGCTGCCGGCCAATTTCGCCGGATGTTGAAAATTTTTACATGACCTTGTAGCTCTCCTCCGTGCCGACAACATAGTCGAGTTTCACGAAAAAATTCCGACGATAAGGAGATGACCGGAAAAAGTCACCGATTCCGGCGAAGGTGGACATCACTAGATGCGGCTTTGAGAGAGGAGTTCAACGGTACCTTCGGATTCACGTGGGTCAAAGCGAGTCATCGGGAATTTGCGAAAGAGCCAGAGAAACTTTGTAGATCTACGAGCTTTGACCAGAAAATTGGAAGCCTTATCGTCGGAATTTTTTCGTGAAACTCGGATATGTTGTCGGCACGGAGGAGAGCTACAAGATCATGTAAAAAATTTCAACATCCGGCGAAGTTGGCCGACGGCGGGTGGCGGTTGGCGGCGGCGGGTGGTGGTTGAGACACAATTGCAACACTTATGAGAAGTTTGTATTTTTTTTGCCAAACTTATAAAATGGAGTTTTATCTGCAACTTAAAAAAAGGTTAGGATTTTATCTGCAATTAACCCAATTATTTAAAAAATAGATGATCCCGGTGTCTTTGCTCCGCCGTGCTCTCGGTCATAGCCGAAAGACTCGACTTCAGTCCTCAACTTAAAACAAATTTTTGTTAAAAAAAACATAAATTTATATAGAAAAATTTCAGATCTTGATAGATCTGTACTGTAATTGCCTGATTTGCACCATTTTACTATGATCTAGAAAAATGGATTTTGAAAATCGAGAAGATTTTGATGTTAGATCTTCTTTGGATTTGAAATTTTTGGGNNNNTTTTAGTGTTGAACGGGAAATCTCACTGGTCAAACATCGATTTGGCATGTTTATCGGCGAGAGTTTTGCAAGAAATCTAAAGTTTTGGGTTTTTATTGAGAGAGAAAGAAGAGATGCATATCAGAGGAGAATGAGTGGAATGACCTAGAATTTTTCGGTGTTCTCCTCTTCAACCACGGGTTTTGTAAGAGCATCTCCAATGCTATAATTTTGAAAGACAATGATTTTTAACACATGTCAATCAATGATTGTAATGTTAATACATAATGTTAAAAGAGTAGAAATTTGAATCAAACTAGTATCTCCAATGCATCAATTTGATAAGAAGTTATTTGTATAGGTGGACCAATTAAAATAATCATTAATACAAGAACAATAAAAAATTAAATCAAATATAAAATGAATTGATTAGTCATCATGTTTAACATGGTGTTAGGTATTAAAAAGTGTGCTCAATATTGTCAAGATTAAATGCTATCCACCTCATCATAAAAGAGCTCATGACAAGATGCATTGGAGAACAAATTAGTAACACACTTTTAAAAGTTGATGATATGGATGAATTTTTATAATGGTATCAGACTTTCATCAATAATGGGCCGTTCTTATTTGTTTGTTACAAAATCATTGATTTGTCTATTGGCCCAATCAATCAAAGAAACTTCAATGTTATTTTGACCCTTAATTCAGTACCCACGCATTTGGCCCAACTATTTTTTTTTTTTTGTTTTGTTTTGTTTTGTTTTGTTTTATTTTGTTTTGTTATTGTTGTTGTTGTTGCTGCTGCTTTGTCCTATAATTAATATATTATTACTGTAATAAATAATTGTTTATTCATTTTGCATCAATATTATTTTCAGAAATTCGATTTCGTTAGCAAGTCGTTTACGATTATTTTATTCGTTTTTTTTGTAAATAAAGTTAAACCACAACATGTAATCATTTACACACACAACCAATACATGTATTAATTTATTACATATAATAATAAATAGGATATATACTTTATTATTATATATAGGATATATACTTTATTTATTTATTTTTTTTCTATTGAAAATGTTAAATTTTGACACAATTAAATATATTTTTTTTATCCTATATTTTTATGATTTGGTATTTTTTCTTTTCTTTTTATTCTTATTTTTCTCTTCTTACAATTTGCCTCCGTGCAAACAGATTGATTACGGAGAACACATAGCTCGTAAATCTTATCCACATTTTATTTCCTTCTTGGACTCTTGTCCATTAAAGTTCATTAAAACATGGGCCCTTCAACCTAACAGCTTTTAATAAATCCATTTTGGAGTAATTTCTTTTCTTTTCCTTTAATTTTCTTGATATTTTCCTGTAAAACATGGGTACTAATTATTTGAGATATTTCTATTAGCCAATTAAATATGGGCAGCTACCAGTTGTCCTATTCCACCAACCAAGAGTTATTATTATAGGATATAGTGATTGGTGAGGAAATGTCCAACTCCCAATCAATCCCAGTTTTAAGGTAATCACAATGTTTCCATTATTGATTATTCACGTGCCCCATGTGGATTATGGTGGATTATCTAAACCATCTTTGCAATTGGTGATTCTTTATATAT
Source organism: Striga asiatica (assembly GCA_008636005.1). NCBI lineage: Eukaryota > Viridiplantae > Streptophyta > Magnoliopsida > Lamiales > Orobanchaceae > Striga > Striga asiatica. The sequence goes on from BKCP01006183.1 coordinate 1,259,333, forward strand.
ATATATATAGGGGCTGGTTCAAATAAAAACTATGTCTGGTGTGAGAACCGTGAGAACCATATTTGATGCTATTTTTAATTGTGTATGATGCTATTTTTAATATTACATGGTGCTATCATTTTCATAAATGCTAATAAAAATTTTGTTGCTATTTTTAATCAAATACATCCTAGTTAAAAATAGCACTAAAACACAATTAATCATAGCACTACATACAATTAAAAATAGCGGTTCTCACGGTTCTCACACTAGGACTTGGTTCTCATTTGAACCACATCCTATATATATATATATATNACGGCCGCATTTGAACCAATCCCTATATTTATATATATATTTTGCCTGTATTTTTCCATTTGAGACTTTTCCTATTTTTACATCAAAATAGACAAATTATATTTTTTTTTCTTCCTGACAATATTATTGGCATAAGGTTTCTAATGGTACTAAAGATTAATTTAGATCAGGGCTGAGCATGGGTCTCGGAGAATTCTGAACCGTTTCGAAAACCGAACCGAAATCACTCCGAACCGAAAAATATCCGTTGACCGTTTGACTTTCTTCGAACCGAACAGAACCGAAAAAATAATTGGTACGGTTCTGGATATTTCATAAATATCCGTACCGAGAATCGAAATCGAACCGTCCCGTACCGTATCGAATCGAAGAACCGAAATTAAGAACCGAATTATAAAAATAAATGCGTGTTATTAATATATTTTATGTCAACTTTGATCCTATATAATTTGAGAATTTTTAAAATGCAAATAAAATATAGTAATAACAATTAAGATTCACTTACATTTTATGATTAGCAATACTTGATCTACAATTGAATTTCTTATGTTTAAAAAAAAAATTAAAATAGAATGAAAGGTTAAAGATTTAAAAAATAAAAATATTTAAGCTTTACATAAAGTTGTCGATACTTAGGCTTAGTTTATCTTATAACTAATATATTATGGAAGGTTAAATAAATATTACTTTAATATAAAATTGTATTATATTTTGTTCGAATTTTAAATTTTCAATGTTAGTTGAATTTAGTCTTAACTAAAAGTTAGGGTTACTTCTAAAGTTGATTTAAAAATAAAATCATGAAGTATTGATGAATGTTGGATTTAAAAAAAAACATATAAAAAAAATATAACTAGGTTGTCATTCAAAAAATTTTAAAAATAATAAGAAATCTTCGAATATCCGAACCGAATCAAACCGAACCAAACCGTTCCGATAGTCTCGAAAACGGAACCGAACTGAACCGAAAAATTAAAATCTCCGAACTGGACCAAACCGATTTTTGGTACGGTTCTGGAGATCGAATTTTAGTGATCTCCGAACTTCGGTACGGTTCTGGAGATTTAATCAACCTCCGAACCGTACCGACCCATGCTCACCCCTAATTTAGATTGCTAGAAATCTTACATTAAATTTCCAACTACTTTAGCACGTGGATTCAACGATAAGCCATATTTATGATAATGGTCCCTCGATCAAAATTAGTGATTGATTATGTTCGTTTTCTATTTATCTACAAACTTTATTCATTTATTTCAAGTTTCATATTAGTTATCTACGAAAAAATCATTTTGAAGTTCTAACTGATTAAAAGTTATTATAACAAATTGAAACGTAAACAAAAAAATATTGGACCAAACTTTAAGTAATAAAGAACTTTTAAATTAAAAGGGCAATTTTTTTTTTCTCCGCACCACATATCATTTCAACAATAACGCGAATTTCAAGGATAAGTGTGAATAATGAGACTTTAAGAAGAGTTGAAATTTCCATTTTTTGTTATATCTATTCTTATTCTATTCAAAATGAAAACGTTTAATAAAAGTTCGATGACAATAAGCAAAAGTAACAAAAACAATGATGATGACCATGACTATGAAAAACAAGAATTTTGTAGATTTGATTTCTTGCTTCAATAGTTACAAAGGTATGGACATATACTACCTCCATTTCATAATAACTGGCATTTTGGCTTTACCAATTATTAACTAAATAAATGACGTTTTAGATATTTTATACATATTTTTATATTATTAGCCTAATTTAGCTAATAAATACACTATGACTTTTCATATTCACTCTTCATACGCATCTATCTCTATCTTTCAAAGAGTGTTATTATTGAAAAACAAATATTCTTAATTATTGTGCAACTTTTTAAAATGACACTTATTATATGAAATGGAGGGAGCATAATAAAAGAGTTTCTTCCTTCCCAATAATCTACCTAATATATAAGACTAACCTAATATACAAGAAAGACCATAAATATCTAGGATGTGATCTTATCAAAAGAGGATCATGTAGATCTCGAATGATATCCTGAATATTCACGAATACTCCCCCTCAAGTTGGAGCATGAAGATCATAAATGCTCGACTTGCGGAGTAGAATGAATACGAAAGCGATCCTGTCCGAGGGCTTTGGTGAAGATGTCGGCAAGCTGAAGGCGAGTAGGGACGTACTCGCCAACTAGTTCACCAAATTGAACACGCTCCCGAACAAAATGATAGTCAATCTCGATATGTTTTGTGTGCTCGTGGTGAATTGGTTGGCCGATATATGAAGGGTCGATTGATTGTCGCAGAGTAGACGAATGGGACCAGAAAGCGTGACACCGAGCGAAGAAAGTAAACTGTGAAGCCATATAAGTTCGCTTGCGGTGACTGCCATCGAACAATACTCTACTTCGGTGGACGAGCGAGAAACGGTTGTTTGCTTCTTAGTGCGCCAAGAAATTGGACAATCGCCAAAGGTGATGAAGAAGTCTGTAGTGGAACGTCGCGTGAGGGGACAACTGACCCAGTCAGAGTCACAGTATCCAATTAACTCCAATGAAGTCAGTCGTAGTAGGATGCCTTGGCCCAGACTATTCTTCGGGTAGCGAATAATGCGTAAGGCGGCATAACAATGGCTCTCCCTTGGCTGTTGCATGAATTGTGCGAGTAAATGTACTGAATAGCACAACTCAGGACGTGTGATAGTCAGATAGAGAAGGCGATCGATTAGTCGACGAAACCGCGATGGGTCTGTCAGCAAGGAGCGGTGGAATCCGCGAGTCGAGGCTGCTGTTCCAGTGGGAAAGTTGTCGGCTAAGCGGTTGTGAGGTCGCAATCAGATAAGATCTCAGGCATATACTTTCGCTGGGAAAGAGACATACCCTCGCTGGTACGAACGATCTCGATGCCTAAAAATACTTCAGCACCCCCAAAGTCCTTGATCTTAAAACATCTAGCATGATAAGATTTAAAACTCGAGCAACGAATTGAATTATTACCAGCAATAATGAGATCATCAACATTAACGAGGACCACTAAGATATTGACACCCAAATGGAAAGCAAACAACGAATAATCAGCCTGTGACTATCGAAAGCCATAAGTACGGAGTGACGAGGCCAATTTAGAAAACCAATTACGTGAGGCTTGTCGCAAACCATAAAGAGACTTGCAAAGTCTACATACTGAATTCGAGGATGAAGAATTGTATCCTGGAGAAAGTTGCATGTAGATCTCTTTCTTTAAATAACCGTGAAGGAAGGCCTTGTTCACATCCATTTGGTGAAGACTCCGGTACTTGGCCAAAGCGACCGTGAGGAGGCACCGAACGGTTGTCATTTTTGCCACCGGGGAAAAATTCTCATGAAAGTCGAGGCCCTCAATTTATGTAAAGCACTTAGCCACCAATCGGGCCTTCAAGCGCTCAATGCTACCATCAGAGTGTCGTTTGATCTTGTACACCCACTTACAACCAATGGGTTTCTTGCCGAGAGGGAGAAGTTCAATAGTCCAGGTTCCATTGTCTTCAAGAGCACGGATTTTGGCATTCATCGCATCACGCCAGCGAATATCCTTAACAGTGACTGAGTAGGACCTGGGCTCAATCTCAGAATCAAGTACAGCTAGGAAGGCCAAGTGAGACTGAGAGAAACCATTATAATTGACAAAACGCTCGAGTGGGTAGACCGTACCTGAAAAAATAGATGAAGCGGGCACGAGACAAGTGGGGGTCGGCATAGCCGAGTAGCAATGATAATCGTCGAGGCAGGTAGGCGAGTGCCGTGGGCGAGGTGGTCGTCGCGGATGATGCGGTTCTGAAGGAGCAGTGGGGCTCGCTGGTAGCTCAATCGAGGGCTTTTGTAGAGCCACGACCATTGGAGTAGAGAGCTCAGTCAGAGAGTTTGGTGAAGCCATGGTAGTCTGAGTGGTGGGCTCAGTCGCAGGGAAGGAGCCTGTTTGTGCAAGTATGGGCACCGGCTTGTTCGGATCGGACGGGTCAGACGTGATTGGCTGGGTTAGAGGTGGCTTGCAAGAGTGTCCGGTGTCAGCAGGGTTGTGGGTCTATGGAGGATCTGTCGGGCCAATCGAGCCTAATGGGCTTTCCATAACGGTGGAATCGAGTTGTGATAAGGTTGAGGTGCAATCGCGTCCCAGTGGGAATTCCGGAGCAGTGGGCTCGGGAATGTAAGGAGAAAGATTTTCATGAAAAATGACATCTCAGGAAATGAAAATTTCATGTGTATCCAAATCATAAAGTTTCCAACCTTTTATAGCATGAGGATAACCAAGAAATAAATATTGACGGGACCTAGATGCAAATTTATCAGAATGGCGCGGGTAAATTTTTGCATCATACAAATACCCAAATACACGAAGATGATCGTATAGGATCAATTTTTCATGAAGAACCTCGAGTGGGGACTTACCCGATAAAAGTGGTGTTGGGGTATGATTATTGATATATGTGGCTGTGAGACACATTCACCCCAAACATTTATTGGTATATTTGCTTGAAAGCGGAGGGCACGTGCCACATTAAGGATGTGGCGATGTTTACGTTCGACACGCCTGTTTTGTTATGGGTATAGACACAAGATTTTTGGTGTATAATGCCATGTTCGTTAATAAAGTTTTGCAAGGACCCCAATAAAAATTCTTTACCATAGTTCGAACGAAAAAATTTAATGACAAGACCAAAATGTGTATGAATCATCGTAAAAAGGTAGACAAAAGACGATAAGTGTCAGATTTATCACACATCAAGAAAGTCTAAACGGCCCGGCTACAGTCTTCAACAATGGTAAGGAAATAATGAGCCCCAAAAATCGATTTTGTGCGATAAGGTCCTCAAATATCACAATGTAACATAGATAATGAAGAAATGGCTCGTTTATCACTAAGTGGAAAAGATGATCGTGCATGCTTTGCACGGTTCCAAACATCACATACACTATCATGGTCCTTAATAACAGATATACCCAAAACTAAACCCAAAATTGTGTTGGAAGAATGACCCAAACATCGGTGCCACATCTCGGGTGTCACTCGAATCAAGCTCGATGAACTCGCCATGGCAGCCGCTGCAAACGTATTCCCCGGCTCGATGCGATAGACCCCCCCTCCCTTATAGCTTACCTTCTCCAATCAACGTCTTCGAGGTGAGGTCCTGCAAAAAACACCGAACGAGCGAAAATTCACATAACAGTTTAAATCAATCATAACTTTCCCGATAGAAATTAGATTGCAAGTGAAACCGGGGATGCATAAAATGTTTTGTAAGACGAAATTAGGGCCAAACGTTACGGTCCCACGGAAAGTGGCATGGGAGACCGCCCCGTCATTCGTCGTAATAGAACACAGTCCTGTATGGGCACATAGTCCGACATAAGACACAAGCGCCCAGTCATATGTTCTGAGGCTCCCGAACCAAGAATCCATGAACTAGGGATTGTTGCAATATTACCTTTAAGTGGTTCAGTACCCGATGCCTTTACCGAGCCAAGGAGGTTGAGCAGTTGATTTTACTCCACGTCCGTGAGGGTGTGAAGTCTTCCACTGGTCGAACCACCACTAGTCGAATCGATCTGGGCTGAGTGAGCAGTGGCCGCTACACGAGTATTGATCTGACCGGTTTCCTTCTGTCCACGGTTTTGGTTGCCCCCTTTTTGTCCCGAGCTATTTTTGTTGTGATCCCAATTGTTCGGGTACCGAATCAACGCGACTTTGAGTGCCCGGTCATTCCACAATGATCACAAACATAGCGAGGGACGCCTCATTTCCCAGCAACGAGAGCGAGCACGTGAACCTTGGGCGCTTTTCGGTCTGGAATCATGGATCGTTGGCGTTCTTCCTGGATTATCAAAGAATACGCCTTATTGATGGTGGGGAGGCGCTCCATGCTAAGAATTTGAGGACGAACGGCACCGTAGGACTCCGCATCGAGCCCCATGAAGAATTGGTGCAGCATTCAAAAATCTGATAATCCAATTGAATATTCAGTTTTGTAAATCATTAAATCAATTTACAATTAAGAGACCAAAAGCGTAAATTATTATAAATATATTCAAAAACGTATCTAAAACTGTAAAATATAAAATTGTTAGTATATTTCAATATATATAGTATTTTTAGTTTAAATTAAAATAGCATAAAAAATAAATTTTAATTATTTATATATTATAAATATTTTTGTGTATTTTTATCCATATGGCAGTGTTTTCTTTTTATATGTACACATGTAATGAATTTTAAAAAAATCAGGAGGGTCGACCTCATGTAGGTCCGTGTTGATGACTAGCCTGTTTATTTGTCTGTCGCCTCTTTTCTCTCTCTAAACCCTAGCAGATCCGTCGCCTCTTCTCTCGCCGGTAGAATCTCCCTCGCCGGCCGTCTAGGTCCCGTCGGTGGACGGCATCCGTCGCTCGTCCATGGGGGTGCCGCCATCGTTCCATCTGTTGTAGCTCCGTCCTGGGTTGTGTGTCGGGCATCGGAGGCGCTCCTCTTTTGTTGCTGGTCGCCGGAGTCCAGGTGTAGTCGGCAATGGTCGAGGGTGGTGCTGGTTCATGGACGAGGCTGGGTCCACTGTTTTCGGCTTTCGTTAGGATGCGGCTTCAACGCCCTGCTTGCCCTTCTCGCCGCCAGTCAGGATCCGGGATTTTTCGCCGGCGAGGCGGCGATTGGCAGAGGCATCTTCTAATTCGACTTCTGGTGACGTCAATTGAAGGTTCGCTCTGGCTATTGCTGCTTTTGTCTCGGTTTCATTTTTTGTCCTTGATCGGAGGGACTCTTCTGGTTCTACTTGGCGTGCTGGATTCGAGGTTCACGGTTGGGGGTCGTCGTTACAGCTGGGACAAGGATGATGTTTCCGGTTAGTGCTCGGCTGCCGGTTGTGTTCAGTCGATTCGGGTCGGGGTGTGTGGTCGTCTTTTCAGGAGGGCTGACTCGGTGAAGCCGAGCCGTGTTTGGCTTATTCACGTGATTGGAGTGCAGGCCAACTCACTAGTCGGTACTGGGGTGCGGGTACCCGCCTTGCTAGGCCTTCTGCAGTGGCGGGCGGTCGTTTCCGTGTTTTGGCGCTGTCTTTGGAATTGGTTTGTCTGCCGTAAATCTAGTCGTACCTGGCGGGGGAGGCTGTGTTCTCCTTTATGTTTAGGTTTATGTATTAGTTTGTTTGGTCTGTGTTTTGTTTATTCTGTTTTTTAGGATTGTGTTTTGGTCTGGGCCGTTGGCCTCTGTGTACCCGTTTGAACCCGAGTGTCACCTTATTATCCTGTTGGGATCCGACACTCGGGTATTACTCTGTTGGGGTCTTTTTTAGTTTTTAGTTGTGGTAGTTTTTGTTTGTTGTTAGTGTAGTTGCGAGTTTGTTATTCTAGCGTTACTAGACGGTTCTAGGCAATCTTCGGATTTGCCTCCCAGTTTTTAGTTTCAGGTTGTACTATTCAGCCTTTGGCTGCTTTCTTTTCGCACTTTGTGCGGTTTTATTAATATAACATCTCTATCGTTTTGGGAAAAAAAAAAAAAGATGACTAGCCTGTCACTGCAATCTTGTTCTCTGCCTCAATTTTTAAAGTCGCGGCTTAGATTGATAATACTGAACATTTATGTTTGACTTGAAATTACAGTGAAAGTTGCAACTTGATCTAAATTTAGCTATTTACTTGCACATAAAATAAAATTAACATTCTCTATTATGAGACCTTTATATATCCGTAAAATAAATGTGGGAGCAATGCACGAGGCCAGCTATGATTTTGTCCGGGTTCAGCCAAATAATACGCGGACCACCTATTATATATATAATAGAAGATTATTTAATATCTACTATTTCCATCTTTTTACTACCTCCTGCAAAAGGCAACATTATTTTATGTCCATCTTCCTATCACGTCGCTCCAATGTGAAGTTAGGTCATTGTACGACCCATACAAAAGATTCGCATTATTTAAATTTCTTTATTAACCATACAGCTCACATGCGTTATTCAATTCACAACTTGCTTATCCCAATATTTGTAAAGTGGTACTGCAGGCCTAATTATTAGGCAATAATATATACTTTAAAAATATAATATTTAATAATATAAATATATATTTTTATTAAATTATAATCCATCTAATAATTAAACTGTCGTCGCACAAAATATTGTATTCTTTCCATCCATCAATAAGTTAAAATCAGAAAATGAAAAGAGGAGTATAAAATACATAGTTTTTAAACCCGGCCTGGTGATCGACCCGGGCAGGTCCTCGGGTCATTGGGTCACCGATTTAACCGTCGGGTCACCGGGTCAATTGCTGAACCGGATAATTAATTTAAAATTTTTTAAAATTATATATAGAGTATTTTTGTTATATAAATATACATAAAAGTAACAAATTAAATGTTTTGTGTATAAAATTTGTATATTAAAGTGTTAATAATATGTATTTCATGATAAATATTTACCATATAAACATATATACATATTTTTATTTTTAAAAAATAAAAAAAAATATACTAAATATATATGGACCGGGTCAATTAGGTTGACCCGACCGAGTCAACGCCCCGGGTCGGCAGGGTCTCTGCCAGGTCGGCGGGGTTTTGACCGGGTCCTTGGTAGCCCGGTCCAAATACTCCACCCGGGCCGGTTCCGGCTCCGGGTCGACCGGGTCCCAGGCCGACCCGCCGAGGTCTCAAAACACTCATAAAATATACTGAAAGATCTCTAGTTTAAATTAATGATTGATATTATTAATTAATGTGTAACTAGAACCACTTGAATTACGAGCCGGATCTCATTGTTTAAATTATTGAACCTCATTAACAGCAGCTTTCAAACAACTTGCTCAATTTGAAAACTTTGGTAGTAATGTATAATAATCCAACATAAGCTCAATTTGAACTTCTTTTCATAGGAAAAATCAATAATTAGTATTTTAATATTAAAAGATTCCAACAGAGAGTCTGATAGAAAAATGATAGATTGTATTTGATTTTAGACTATAATGTTTAATTATATTTAAATCCGCATAACAAGCTGATAAAGTTGGTGTTGTAGTTCCACTGCAAATTGATTAACTGGATTTTTTTTTTAATCATGCCCTCTTTTCCAACTTTATTGGAATTTTCCAACATTATAACATTATAAATGGATTTTATCACAAAATATTTTTCGTCCAGATATATCATTGAAATGTGCCAGTTGGTCAACAAATACAATGTGAGATGGGAAAAACCATTCTAAATATTGAATTAGGGCCAAAGTTAAGATGTTTCATATATAAATTCAAGGGTTGATAATTTTTTTTTCGCCTAATTAATATCCAGACTTGAATCCTCTGCATTTCTATTCCCTACATTTACAAGTAAATTAAGAGATAAAAACATAAACTTTTCTTTTTATGCATTAAGCTTAACTTTATTACTTACACTGATATTTTATTTTTATCTCTTTTAACTTTACTTAAATTTAATACAAAGTCCCACTTATCATTTCAACATTAACGAATTTCAGTGTGAAAATAGATAGAGGCTTTTAACAAAAGGTGTTGTTTTCTTTTTATATATTATGCCTTTTTTCAAGTCAAAATAATAATGCATTAAATAAAGATTTCCAGAAATGATATAAATAAAAAAAATGTGAGTCATGTTACATATATATGATATGATACAAAAAATTTATGCTAGTTTCAATAATTGATGATAACAATTGTCTGAAGTAAGTCAATTGGCATATAATCCAAGTGTGGAGGAACCCTATGTGAATGCGTGATAGTCACCAGTGGCTAGGAGACAGCCTTTAATCAATGAAAATGAAGCCAATAAAAACGTTACACAATAAAACACGATTTCATACCCACGTGCACGGCACAGTCACATCCACGCCATACACCACTCATGATGAATTCAGCTCCAGATAACACGTGCTTTCTCACGTGACTTGGTATGTGTCGTATATAACGAATCATGATAGTCACCAAGATATTTCTTTCCAGGGTTAATAACTTTTTCCTATCTGAACTTTCACGTTTTTAGCGCATCACCATATGAATTACTCCCTCTTTTTTAAATTAGATGTCGTTTTGACTTTTTTGATTCATCCATTTTGCTACGTATCTAGACATTGCTAAATGGATGAATCAAAAAAATCAAAACGACATCTAATTTAAAAAGGAGGGAGTATTTTTTTTTTTTTATATTCACTCTCCATCTTTTCTCAAAACATCAATCTCTATCTTCATTAATGGGGGTTATTATTGAAAAAAAAAATATTCTTAATTATTGTACAACTTCTCAAAACAATATTTATTAAAAATAGGAGGGTTAATAAAATGCATATAAGAATCCAAAGTAGACTGATGACCATCACGTTCACGGTGTGATCCACGCTGACACAAATTAAGTAGGCACTTGGGAAATGAGAACATCAAGTCCAATTGTGGACCACTTTGCCACTTTGTTTACCCCAAATTCGGATTCTACCCATGCACGCACTAAATAACAATGTTCTTAAATCCAAGCTGTCATTCAACCGGTCAAATTATTGTTAAAATGGTTCGCTGGTTCGACCGTTATTTAATTTATTAATTTTTTTAAATATATAAAATTTTATAAATATAGTTAACTTAATTTTTAAAGAATAGTCGGACTAGTCTTTGGTTTGATCAATGTGTAAAAATTAGAATAATTACCAAAGATAATAATTATAGTACTAATGAACTATTTATATGATTATAATCAAAATTCATAGTCATATATATTAACATAATAAATGTTGTGAGATGGTTTAATTACCTAGATTTAAACTAATAGGAAAAAAAATAAGGAAACATAAAATTTATCGGCACGACACTCCATGCACGGCTCAACAAGGTTTGCTACATGCTTATCCTACATCGGCTAAGATAATAAAGTGATGTGCTTTATAAATGTGTCTGAATCTATTTGCTCTTCAAAAGTAAAAACTGAGTGGTCGAATTTACCAGCTGAATCAACTGATTTTTTGTCGATTTCTCCCAATTTTGATCGGCTCAACCGGATATTGACCACTTTTTAACCAACTCACACGCAGCCGGTCCGTTCCAACAAACTGGACCGTTGAACTGTCCGGTTCACGGTTCAATTTATTGGACTAGCCAGTTCCATCCGATTTTTTAAACCAATTCACGTCGAGTTTTTAACACGTTTATTTGAACAGTACTCAATAGTAAAAAGTTATATTCTCTGGGATGGACTGATTTCTTATGGTGCGATATTATTTATGTGTAGTTAAAAATGGATAAATTAACATCAAGGTACAAATAACTCCGGAGTATTTTTATTTTTGGGTTAATTTTCCACTTAACTTTTCCAGCGATATCGATATAAGATTTTTCTCTTATATCCTTACTAGTTGGACCACTTGAAATTGAAAAATAAATAATCTTTCCACGTATGTTCAATTAATTAGCTGCCGTGGGGACGAAAGTGAATAGAAATTTCATACACTCCATTGACAATTGGCCTATAAATAAGTGGTTTCCAATGTTAAAGAGTCGCCAATTATCCAAAACTCTTTAGCTTCCTCTTTAACAGATAATAATATCAACTTCATTTCCAAATGGCGACCAATGTCGAAAAGTGGGCTCCCGGCGACCCCGTGCCGTACAACTACGGCAAAGACCTTACCCGCCATGACTTCCCGGAAGGCTTTCTCTTTGGTGGTGCTACTTCTTCTTATCAGGTAACTTTGCAAAATTTTTGCCAAATATATACAGGAAAATTTATAATAATTATATGAATAATTTTTTTAGCATCTAACAAGATGACATTTGATTTGATTAGATTGATATATTGTTGTTAAAGTAAGTGTTGTTCACTAATTACATTTAAAAGTAAAATGACTATATTTTAATGATGCCATAAGTGCATTATTTGTGCAAATTAAATGAGTCAACGAAAGTGATATTTCTAACTTCTAAGCGTATGCATCTTTTT
>BKCP01006183.1:1273919-1288451 GCA_008636005.1 Striga asiatica
CTACCTTATTATATTTTCATTACTACTTGCGGATATATATAACTAATTAATATCTCAATACATTGATTCAACTTTTTAATTATTTCAGCTGAGCGAAATGGAATTCCAATTGGACCTCAGGTAAAAATTTTAATTTACGAATTTCAGCACTTCAATAATCTTCGATCTACTGAAACATATCATTTAATTATTTAATTCTTGCTTAATGTCTATACAGGCTGGTTCAGAGTGGTTGTACATTGTCCCTATTGGAATATACGATCTTTTGACTTATGCAAAGCGAAAATATAAAGATCCCGCTATTTACATCACTGAGAACGGTATACCTATAATCGATTTTTTTATTTTTATTTTTTTCAATCATTGAAATTCAGAAAAATAGAATTTAATTTGATACACATTGTTTTGCAATATTAATTTAATGCAGGGGCCAGTGAAAAGAACGTAAAGAATCTGCCAATTCACCTCCTTTTGAATGACGACTACAGAATTAAGTACCATCAGCAACATCTTGCATATGTGAAGCTTGCTATAGAGTAAGTACATAGGCACATTTTTTATTTAAAAAAAATGTTGTTTTTTTAAACTAGTTTTTAAATATATATGAATTTACAGCACAGGGAAGGTCAACGTGAAGGGATATGTGGTGTGGTCCATATTGGACAACTACGAATGGGCCGCGGGCTACACAGTACGATTTGGAATGTACTTTGTGGACTACTTAAATGGGCTTAATAGGTATCCCAAGAAGTCCGCCATTTGGTACATGAACTTCCTTAACAAAAAGAAGCTTCCGGGACCTAAAGATAGGGAGGTCGAGGAAATCAATGAAAATGAGACGCAAGGAAAAAAGAAACGCAAGTATTAGAAGATTTGATGGCGTTATTATCAACATCACGTGCTATTCATGGCCTTAAACGATCTATTTGTGTTGCGAATAAGGCATCTATCTACTGCCACTCTTTGTATTTGTTGCTTAGTATAACATTATGTGTTTGTGTTTGAATTAATTTGTATTCGGATGGTTGAGAGCGTGAGATGCATGTCACGACATTGAATGTGTATCAATTTTTCAGCCCAGAGGCTTTGTTGAATTAGTTTCTACTTGTTTGCATAATTGGATATGTTCTCAATTACTATATATATATGTAAGGATTATTTATCTAATTAAGTTTGGTTTAACTGTTACTGTTTGATATAAAAGGATAGCTAGTACAAGTATACACTAGTAGATAATTAAGTAAATGTCAGCCATATAGTACAAGTACTCAGTTGCTGTATTGAGTAGGTAATATCAGGTCTGGTCAAGTTAATACATAAGAGCTTGCCCATCAATCTTCTGTATCAATCAGGATTTTCAAAGAGTTCACTTTGACAATTGAGAGAGATCCCTGGAGGAAGAGGAGTGACAACAAACTTACAAGACTCAAGGTGAACTGAAGTAAGTAATAATTCTAGGACATATTTCTTTTGACTTAAGAAAATGCCTTCGGTCCCTCGAGCGATTTCCATACCAATAAAGTACTTGGCAGGACTAAGGTTCATAATGGTGAAAAGATCATTACAATATGTCTTAAATTATTAAAACCATAGCTCTTGTACTCATAATCCAGGGCCTCATCAGTGTAAGAGGTTGACTGAGGGAGGTTGTAGTCGAAGTTTTTGGAGGTCAAGGAAGTGTAAGTGTAGCAGATCTCATCGGAAGGAAAAAGAGGGTGGCAGTAGACATTGACGATGTCATAGCCGCCACCATAGGTGACTGAGTCGTACTCGTAGAAAAGAAGAACTCACAATAGATAATGGGGGTCGTGCCTGTCGGGATGGAGGGGAGGGGATTGATAGTGGTGATTGAATTATAAAGGGAGGATGAGAGGCGGACACCGAAGGTAACGACCTTCTATTTCGTCGACATTGGAGGATGGTGTCTCCAACAGAATCGAGCAGACGGCGGATGATATGAGATACCACATCATGTCGATTTGACCTGAGAAACATCCTTACTAAACCGGACATATTTGGATCGAGCTGGACGCAGCGGCTGTCGCCACCCTCCTAACTTCGGGTCGCCAGAGCTCGTGGCAGATTCAGCACCCGCTTATGCGCATTAGAGCTCTACTTCGGCCTGTCCATCACAGAATCACGCATATTTTCCGTGAGGGGAACAGACCTGCTGACTACCTTGCCAGCCTTGGCGCCACCATACCAGACCCACATACGTTTCAGAAAGACACTGCTCCACTCCGTCTCCGCACGCTTGTACGGATGGACCAGCTAGGATATCCATCGTTTCGCTTTCAGTAGATTAGGTTTATTGCTTTCATTAGATTAGATTTTTTTTCCGGGCACCTGTTAGCCCGATGACAGACTTTGTTTTGTTTTTCTGTTTTTTTTTTTGTTTTTTGTTTTGCTTGTGAAACTCTATAGACTGTAGTATGTTGATATTTTGGGCCCCCGTTTTGGGGTCTTGATTTATGCACAGGTTGGGGATCCAGCCCAATCCTCCGCCCTTCTGGGGCGTTGTTTGAAAAAAAAAAGAAAAAAAAAGCCCAACAACAAGAGACAACTAACCTAGCAACTACTTAGAACTAACCTAGCAACAAGATAGAACTAATAACTTAGCAACAAGATAGAACTAACCTAGCAACTACAGAGAACTAACCAAGCTAGCTGGAAGGTTAGTTGTCAACGGTCAACGCTGGAGTCAACGGTCAACGCCGAAAGTCAACAGATTTTCGCCGGAAGTCAACGGTCAACACTAGAGTCAACGGGTCAAAATAATATTTAAATAATTAAAATAATAAAAAGAAAAGAGTAAATCTTGGCTACACATGATGTACCAAATCTTGTGGCTAAAAATGAGTCTCACGTTCTCCCTTTAAAAAAACGGCCGCATTTGAACCAATCCCTATATTTATATATATATTTTGCCTGTATTTTTCCATTTGAGACTTTACCTAATTACATCAAAATAGACAAATTATATCTTTTTTTCTTCCTGACAATATTATTGGCATAAGGTTTCTAATGGTACTTGGATAAAAGATTAATTTAGATTGCTAGAAATCTTACATTAAATTTCCAACTACTTTAGCACGTGCATTCGACGATAATACATATTTACGATAATGGTCCCTCGATCAAAATTAATGATTGATTATGTTCGTTTTCTATTATCTACAAAGTTGATTCATTTATTTCAAGTTTTATATTAGTTTTATACAAAAAAATCATTTTGAAGTTAAAAACCGATTAAAATTTATTATAACAAATTAAAAAGTAAACAAGAAAATATTGGACCAAACTTTAGGTAATAAAGAACTTTTAAATTAAAAGGGCAACTTTTTTTTTCTCCCCACCACAGATATATTTAAACAATAACGAACTTCAAGGATAAGTGTGAATAATGAGACTTTAAGAAGAGTTGAAATTTCCTTTTTTTGTTATATCTATTCTTATTCTATTCAATTTGATAATGTTTAATAAAGGTTCAATGATAATAAGCTAAAGTAACAAAAACAATGATGATGGCCATGACAAAGTTGAATAGGATTGTACACTAGTTACTATCAGTTTCCAATTGTTTTTGTTTTATATTTGCACAAGTACTGCGCATGTGTGGAGCCCTATGTATTGTACAGTATGAATGTATAACACACCCAACTACGTAATACATAGCTAAAAAGTGAGGAACAAATTTTGAAATTGCAAATTAGATAATAATGTTTCATCTCCTGCAACAACCAAATTACCAAACGAGTTAAAAAGTCAACAGTTTTCTTCTTTAAAAAACAAAGGTAAAACCAATTCAAGCACAAACCACTACATAGGAGGCGGTTTTTCATGGTATTGCTCGGGACTAGCGTACTACCTCCAACCAAGACCGTCTCCAACATTTTTTGGGCCCAGAGCGAAAAATAAAATTAGGCCCCCCTACTTACAATATTGAATAATATATTTTTAATATTTTATTAATAACAACTTCCACTTCTCAAGTAGGAAAGAACCTCCCCGGATAGACAAAACACAAAAGGCTCTTTCTATATATTATTATACTTTTTATTTATATTATTATATATATATAATATTTTAATATTTATATATGGGGCCCCAATTAATTGGGGGCCCTGTGCAGTTGCTCACCCTGCTCCCCCCAAAAGCCGGCTCTGCCTCCAACACATGGTATTCGTACTAACTAAAAAAATATGTGAATTGGAATTGTTATTATATTTGTATTGCTAGACACTAGTTATGTTAGAAAAAATAAACTATAGCAGATGACTAGCAATGACGGATCTAGGAATCTTACTTAGGGGGCTCGGTTTAAATGTCAAATAACAAGTTGGTAGTTTAATATGAAATGCCCATTTAATATAAAAATGTGTTTACTTATAAATATAAATAATGATATGCGTACCATCAAGTTTTTTAAAAACATAGAACCTGTATCACCCTCAAACTTTAAAAAAGAACAAAAAAAAAATGAGATTTCATGTATTTATAATATAAGTTTAACATCTATAACTTTTGGAAAATAAGTTTTTTGGTTAAATTTTTTATTTAAATTGAAATTTTAAAGTACATTGCATAGCATTTATTGTTGATGAGAGCTTATCAAATGACTATTTTTTTAAGTACAAAATAAATAAAGTTAAAAATATGTGATTACACAAAAAAAAAAAAAAAATCAACATTAAAAATCTAACAATCCAACTAAATTCTCAGTTTTATAATCACTAAATCAATTTACAATTAAAAGACCAAAATAATAAATCTATATCTATCTATCTATCTATATCTATATCTATATCTATATCTATCTATATCTATACTATTCTAAAAGAGTCAATGAATCTGTAAAAATATATTTTGCCTAAAATAATCTTACTTTTTCATCTTTGTAATTTAAAACTCACTAGTACGTACCCCGTGCGATGCACGGGAGAGATATATTCAATTAATTATTTTCACAGGCTTTGTCTGTTTAAGTCTGAGAATGGTTATCATCCATTTTTCACTTCTTTTAATCACCGTTTAGTCCCGTTTAAGTCTGAAAAGGGTTATCATCCATTTTCCACTTCTTTTAATCACCGTTAAGTCTAAAAAAATAGGTTTGTAATCTATTTTTTACACCTTTTAATCAACGTTGTTTTATTAGTCAGAACATTAAACGCGAGCATGTTAGGGCTAACTTGTAAAATAATCAATATATTACCTCACTAACACATTTATACTAATATAAATTTAATTTTATTATATATATTTATTCCTTGATATAAGAGAAAATAACAATTTTACTTATTCTTGTACACTATATAATAGTTAATTATTATTTTAATATAAACTCTGTTGCCATATAATGTCATTATTATTTATAAAGTTATAGAAGTTGCACGTCTTCTTGTTCTTTTTATTTTATGTAATGAAATATATTTAATGCATGTTGGTATTATTTATATAAGTAATCAATTTAAAATATGTAAATAAATTTAAAATTAAATAGTGTAGAAATAATGTACAAAATATACACATATATTTTTTTAGAATTTAATTTTGTATACTAATTAAACAACTTTGATTTAAGAAAAGCCACGAACTCAATATCTTCTAATATCAATATTTTTTCTAATTTGCATTATAATGATTATTCTTATAACATATATAGATTAGAATTTTTGCGACACCAACCAAATTAAATATCACAACAACCAAGTAACAATTATGAAAACCCCATAACACAACAACTATCAATTAAATTTGGTAATAGAAAAATTACATGCATATATATAAAAATATGAGGATTCTATATTTCTATTAACTGATGTATACAACATGTGTATATTTTGTTAAGGTATATTGGAATGTTCAATTTCATAGCATGATAACAATCAGTCTTAAAAAATCTTGAAATTCAATATTTTTCTGTTAAAAGAAAGTTCCCATAAAAATTAATTATATCATAGCAAATTCATTGTGTAATTGAACAAATTTCTATAATGAAGCCCGATTTTCTGTACAAAAATAAAGCAATAACTTCCACATTTTAAGGAAATCAATTAATGTTAGTTCGTTTTCGTTAAGAAAAAAATAACTAAATAAATTTTAATTAATGGAAAATAATTAATTATGAGACAATTTGACCATATAGTTGACCTGTCATTCTTATTATATATATAGATAAATAAATCAGTTAAATAAAATATTAATACCGAAATAGTAATGACATTTAATGCAGTTGACTTTTCTGGATACTAAATGTAGTAAATAGGATCCCATTTTATATAAGTATAGATTCTATATTAATAATGTTTTTTGTTATTAACTAATATATAGCGATTTAAATACCTACCCAAACATGAAGACAGCGAAAGCATTCTCTCTGCCAGAAAACCCCACCCACCCATTCTCTCCCCAATTTCTCTCTTAAAATAATAATAATAATAATAATAATAACAAATAAATAAATAAATAAATGCGCCCCCAAAAAATTCTGGTTCTCAGACATACAGTCAACGGCCTCACGAAAATACCCTTACTATTTCATATTAATAATGTCAGATTTGTAATTTAATACCCATTCATACTAATATTTTTAAGTATTAATTAATATAATGANTTAAAAAAAACGAAAATGCGCCTCTTATATGTTCAGACTTCAGACCCATTCCATTCTCTGTGAAAAAAAATAAAACCAAAAAAGAACGCGCCTTATTTAATTTAGTATAACACGGACGCTAATCCATTTCGTTTTATCTACTCCATGATAATTGAATTATGATAATTTATATGGAAAAAATATTATAATATTTCTGACATTTAAAGTATTATATTTGATCAATTACATACTCACCAATTAGGATTATAATATTGAAATTGAGTGGGTTAATGACCGCGCGTCGCAACGCGGCAAAATTAATATTTATAT
This sequence comes from Striga asiatica, assembly GCA_008636005.1. NCBI lineage: Eukaryota > Viridiplantae > Streptophyta > Magnoliopsida > Lamiales > Orobanchaceae > Striga > Striga asiatica. Next base: position 1,280,842 of record BKCP01006183.1, read on the forward strand.
TTTTCCTCAACTAACCCCTACTAACTAGTAGTAGTGGCGAGCAAGGGTCAATTACCCGAATTTTTCCTTATTTTTAATTTAACCGCGAGACGCTCGACGATTAAACCTGACTTCTTGTACACTCTAGAAAAACGTTTTCAAGATTTAATACAATTAGCTGCTTTACGATTTAGAAAAATAGGCTAGACTAATTAGTGAACTCAACCGCGTTCGTTCACTTAATTAGGCCGTGTTATCCCCGGTAGTTACCATCTTCCGGTTACCTCTTATGAATTAAACACAACAACAATTACGGATTGCAGGCCTAATTCAGATGTAGATATGAAAAGCCTAATCTAGGTGATCAAATTAAACAAGACTAACACATCATGGTGAATTATTCAAAATAACACAAACAATTTCAAAAAGACAACTCAATAATCAACCAAGAAAATCAATCAAACATCGTCAAGTCGTAAGGTTCAACATCACCGGAAGTAGAAATAAAAACTACTCTAACATAATAAATAATAAAAGAAAGAGAATAAGAATATTCCTTTTCGTGTGCGGGTGCGGCTCCCCTCCGCGATTGATCGGGTGCCTCGCGTATGTCCTATTTCTCTCCGTCCGCGTATCCTTTTTCTGTGTGGCGGCTCTTTCTTCTCGCTCATAAAAATAATGTTCCTGCGTATGTGTGAACCCCTTTATATAAATCCTATGGATGATTGGTGGTTACTTCTCAAAGTAAAACAATCATGATGGCTGCGTCTCTATTCCTCAAATAAGTTAATAGCCCAAATTGGGCTCAATTAACCAATATTTGGGCTTGATGGCGTGAATGCCCAATTTCATGTCTCTTTTTATTTAATTTCTCAGCCGCCAATGAAAATGCTCCAATATCCTAAAAATAAATCATAAAAATATCAAAGTGCAAGAATCCATCTAAAGAAACAAATAAGTCGAAAAATAGATAAGTGCGATAAAATTAAGCATATAAAAATACGCTAATAAATATATAAAGATACACACTTTCCCCACCAATCAGTTAATATATATAACAAATAACAAATCATATGGCAAATAAAATAAATTAGTAAGATTATTGTTAAGCAAGTTTAATATTTATGTAATCATTGTTTTTCAATAGAATATTCTAAACAAATCGAATACGAATAAAAAAAATGAGTTCGTTAACAAATCGAATACGAATTCGAATTTTAGAATATTTTAATGAATTCGAATCGAATATTTTAATATTCGCTTTGATTCGATTTGTTTAAAACCCTATTACATACGTATAAGGAAAGCTAAGAAGAAGGGCATGGTGATCGATGTCCAGGTAGTTTTTTTTTCGACTATGAGACATAGAAACCCCAATTTTCAACTTCAAGTCCCCAAACTTAATCAACATTGATTAAGACAATCACAAGCACATATCAACAATACAAATCGTCTCAAAACCAACACACTACAAATGAATCACAAAAATATCAACCATCATGCCTTTGTCCCCAAAATAAAAACACCTTAAGAATTTAACCAAATAAAATCAACTCAAGCCATTTAAATTAGCACAATAAATCCAAACCGACTCTCATGTCATCATCGCAAAATTCCACGTACATGCAATCTCACGCTCACACACGACAAGCAAATATCATGCAATATAATCTAAGACTCAAACTCTAAAGGGCATAAATATAATCACATAATAAAACACGAATGCTCACGAAGAAACCACCTCCCCAAACTTAGAGTTTGCATATATCATCAAAACTCAAATAAACAAAAACGGAGGTAAAAGAAACGAGTTCACCTTAGTCAACGCGAAGAAGGTCGCCAAACCATGCACACCATTGGGTTGCCTCCCAACAAGCGCCTCTTTTTATTGTCGTCGACCCGACTTATTACTTTCTTTTCATCAAAAGATCCATGGCGGCTTCGGAGGTGGCCTCAAGGGAGGCATCAATCTCACCACGCCATGTTTGACGACATCTCTTCTTTCCGGCGTTGGGTGCTTCACCGGATCTTTCCTCCATGACTCTAATTCCTCAAGGACGTGTAGCAACCCACGCTCGATCACGGTCACCATCTCATGAAACCCCCACTTACACCTTTCGTTTTGCTCGATCGTCTCAAGAGGAGGTATGTGAAGGCCCAAGACATGCTTCAGTGCATCCTTGGTCAACACCCACTTCATATTGGAATACATAGGACATGGTTCAGCTTCTATCGGCACAAGAGCGGGAAGAACGGTACGCTTTTTGGCTACAACAGGTCGAGTATGGGGTACCCCTGTATTCTGCTGCTCAGCCCCATATTCTGCAGCTTGGTTCTCTTTTTCGCTCTCATTCTTCTCGATATTCGTGATTTTCTCGTTCTCCGGCTCGTGTGTGCACTCTTCAATTTCCTCGAGGTCCTCGCTATACGAATGGGTAATGCTCAAACTCGTTGGACTCGTTTCGATCCGATACACTAGTCGGTCCATTTGTTCCGCCAATTGGCTCATTTGGCCTTCTAAATTCTTTATGCTTAGTTCTTGGCTCTTGAGGCTCGTCTCAACACTTTGCTGAAAGTTAAGGGTGTTCAACGTCAATTCCTTCATCATATCCTCGAGAGACGGACCAGGGTCATTCTCAACAAGTGGCTCGGAGTGTTCTTGCAGAAATCTCAAAGTGTGAGCTTCTACTGCCTTCACCATATCCTCTAGCGATGGGCTGGGAAATCGCGCAATTGGTGGCTCAGAGTACCTATGGAAAGAGTTCGAGTGTTCTCTCAAGCCGTACTCGTTCTCCTCGGGATACATGTAGTCTTGCTCGTATCTTCGCCAACCACTATGTCCTCTTACGCCTCGATCTCCAATCCACGGGCCTCGTATCTCCCTCTCATACCGGTAAGGTGCCTGGTGGGTATAAAAGTCGTGATAATAGGCTGCCATCATGAAAAGTTGCGCCAAGCTCGATAAAAAACGCCAAAAAAATTAGTCAATCCCGCGAGTATGGGGTTGAACTATTCTGTCCAGCAGAGTACGGGGTCTCCCAGTATTCTGCCAGAAAAACAAAAATAAAGAAAAAGAGAGGGGTAAAAGATGATAAAAATAAAAAATCTAAAAATAATAATAATAATAATTCAATTAGTACTAAAAAAATCGCAATTCAATAACGCCACTCCCCGGCAACGGCGCCAAAATTTGACCGCGCGTCGCAACGCGGCAAAATTAATATTTATATTTTTCCTCAACTAACCCCTACTAACTAGTAGTAGTGGCGAGCAAGGGTCGATCCCACGAGGAGTGTGAATCAAATCGTGAATTTTCTCGTATTAATTGAAATTATAAAAAGCGATAAATGGGGGGGGGTTTTGATTTAATAACTAAACTACCTAAAAATCTAATAAAATAAATAAAATCTAAACAAGAAAATATAAATAAAAATAAATAAAATAAGAGAAAACTTCTAGTTCACGGTTCCGTCTACACCCTCGACTGACACGTCTAATCAATTCTAGTACCAAATCTCGCTATCTTATGAAATTACTAGCCCTAGGCAACGACACGGTCAATTACCCGAATTTTTCCTTATTTTTAATTTAACCGCGAGACGCTCGACGATTAAACCTGACTTCTTGTACACTCTAGAAAAACGTTTTCAAGATTTAATACAATTAGCTGCTTTACGATTTAGAAAAATAGGCTAGACTAATTAGTGAACTCAACCGCGTTCGTTCACTTAATTAGGCCGTGTTATCCCCGGTAGTTACCATCTTCCGGTTACCTCTTATGAATTAAACACAACAACAATTACGGATTGCAGGCCTAATTCAGATGTAGATATGAAAAGCCTAATCTAGGTGATCAATCTAAACAAGACTAACACATCATGGTGAATTATTCAAAATAACACAAACAATTTCAAAAAGACAACTCAATAATCAACCAAGAAAATCAATCAAACATCGTCAAGTCGTAAGGTTCAACATCACCGGAAGTAGAAATAAAAACTACTCTAACATAATAAATAATAAAAGAAAGAGAATAAGAATATTCCTTTTCGTGTGCGGGTGCGGCTCCCCTCCGCGATTGATCGGGTGCCTCGCGTATGTCCTATTTCTCTCCGTCCGCGTATCCTTTTTCTGTGTGGCGGCTCTTTCTTCTCGCTCATAAAAATAATGTTCCTGCGTATGTGTGAACCCCTTTATATAAATCCTATGGATGATTGGTGGTTACTTCTCAAAGTAAAACAATCATGATGGCTGCGTCTCTATTCCTCAAATAAGTTAATAGCCCAAATTGGGCTCAATTAACCAATATTTGGGCTTGATGGCGTGAATGCCCAATTTCATGTCTCTTTTTATTTAATTTCTCAGCCGCCAATGAAAATGCTCCAATATCCTAAAAATAAATCATAAAAATATCAAAGTGCAAGAATCCATCTAAAGAAACAAATAAGTCGAAAAATAGATAAGTGCGATAAAATTAAGCATATAAAAATACGCTAATAAATATATAAAGATACACACTTTCCCCACCAATCAGTTAATATATATAACAAATAACAAATCATATGGCAAATAAAATAAATTAGTAAGATTATTGTTAAGCAAGTTTAATATTTATGTAATCATTGTTTTTCAATAGAATATTCTAAACAAATCGAATACGAATAAAAAAAATGAGTTCGTTAACAAATCGAATACGAATTCGAATTTTAGAATATTTTAATGAATTCGAATCGAATATTTTAATATTCGCTTTGATTCGATTTGTTTAAAACCCTATTACATACGTATAAGGAAAGCTAAGAAGAAGGGCATGGTGATCGATGTCCAGGTAGTTGAATCTATTTGCTCTCTTCAATTATTAATCAACCTCAACTTTTTCGCACCATTATTCTTCACGAATTTGATTTCTTCCACATATCTGCCAATTTACTTTCTTTCATATATGTAAAAAATAAATCCAAAATCAACTCAAACAACAAAGCTTTGAAAAGCTATAGAAATGATGTTCCCAAAAATGTTATTTTTTAATATAAATTTAATGGTAAAATCGTGATCAAATTTTATATTTCTAATATATAAAAGTTCTTTAAAGAAAATTGATCCAACAGAAACAACATAATAAATAATTTTAAAAAATAAACTATTTATTTACATATCTACAATTTTAGCAAAATGTTAAATCTTGGTGAAAAGAACAACTTAATTAAGGGTTAACTTCTATATAAATAATTTCAAAGATACAACTTAATGAGAAAATTGTAATTATATATAATATAATATAAAGATGTATAACTATATAACAAGACACATGACATAAAAAGTTATATACTTAATTTTATGCATTTTTTAACTAATTAAAAAGTTAGAAAATATTAAATTTGATAAATAATATTAAAAATATAATTAAGTTGTAACACTTACTAATAAATATGAAAAAAGGTAAAAACTAAAAATTTATAATTAATAAACATAAATATAAAACTTGTACTTATCAATGTAAACGAGTTGAAATGTTAAACGCTTGTTAATTTTTTGTACTTATTAATTCTAGGTGAGAGTTTTAGGTTACTGACAATATTTATTTGTATTTTTATTCATGTAGGTTAGAGCTTTTAATTTTTTTTTTTTTAAACAAAAGTTGGTTTTTGTAATTTGAAATAACTTTTTATTTGTTATTAGCTTTTTGAATACAATATATAAATATCATATTGCATATATAAAATAATACTTATTTTTATTAATATAAAGGAATAATAACTCAATTACGAAATTATTAGGTAATGTCGACATAAAATAACGAGTGATTTGTAAGAAAATTATATGAACTAAAAAGTACACATGTTTAATATATTTTTAATAGAAAATTTGTAAACACAATCAATAAATAACAAAAAATACTACATAAAAATTTTAATGTTTAAGAAGAATACAAAAATTCCATATTATAATGAAAATTCAACAGTAAGGTATTCCACTGAAAATTCCAACAGATATTTGGTATGGCTTCCATTGAAAAAATTGATTGGCTACTCCGACAAATATAAATTAAATTACATTGAAAATTTTCGTAGATTTAATATTCCAATTACTTTTATTTATTTTTGTATGAATTTTCATTTGGAATTTATTTTTTCCGACCATATTTCAACAGTTGGAAAAACTGTCATTTAATTTGCAAAAAAAATCCATGAAAGTACCATTGAAAAACTAACTACAGTGGCGGATCCAAAATAATTTCATGTTGAGGGCAGTATTTAATTAATAGAAAACGTATACCATCAAAATAACATAATGTCATTACAATTTAGAAATTATACCTTTTATAATTTGTTATCTTTCTCATATGGCTCTCGCCCAAATCGTCCTTGTCGTATCCCTAACTTCCGTCGCCGGCATCTAACGCCTCTCTCGGCGTCCATCCAGATCGCCGGTGGATTGCTCATCGTTGTGCTACCACGCCGCCAGCAGCGGCACTTCCTCATTTTTCTCTCTGGCCGCGGGGTGAGGATGGCGATTCTCGACAGATCTCGTCGATCTGTGTTTGAAGACAGCCGGAGCTCTAGGGTGGAGAGGCTAGGAGGAGTGTGGCCAGTGGCTTGTAGCGGCTCGTTGTCTGCGTCGCTCATGTTCAGGTTTCCCTTTCTCCAGTCATTGTCGACGGGCTCGGCTTGGGGGTCGGTGGAATTGCAGGTTTTCACTCTGACTCTCGCTCTCTGTTCGCCGGCGGTATGGTGTGGCGGCGGGTGGGCTGTGGTCCGTCACTGGGGGATGGGTGGGGAGGTCGGGTTCGAGCTTTGGTCGGAGCGACTCTTCATTCCGGGCTGGAAGGTCTTCCCGATTGCGGGTCTTCGGTTTTGGCCGGAGCCTGGTCTCTGGTATCTCGACTTCGCTGGGGTGTTGGGTCGGGTTTCATCCTTGCGGGCTAGGTGGATGGGTGGTTGTTTCGGGCTGGGTTTGGTCCTTCGGGCAGAGTCGGCGCGGCTGAGCTCTGATATCTTTCGTCCCCTTCCTCCTCTTTCTCGGTTTTGAGTTTGCGGGAGGTCATCTGTCTCCAGATTTGGCTAGTGGTGTTAGACAAATTTGGGATGGCTCCGGATTGGCTAGTGGTGTTAACCGGTTGGGGGGCGATTTTGATTTCTTGCGTTCCGTGTGCGGGTCAGTTTTTTGGTTTGTCCTGAGGTTTGGATCTTCGCCTTGCTAGGCCTTCTGCAGTGGCGGGCGTAGTTTCAGAGCTTCGGAGCTCTCCATGGATCTGGCTATGTCTGCTGTCTTTTCCGGATGTTCCTGCTGAGGGAGGCTGCGTGTTCTTATGTTTTTTTAGTTTCTGTTAGTTGTTTTGTGTTGTTTGTTCTTTTGCTGATGCTTTGTGTTTTTGGTTTGGGCCGTTGGCCTCTGTGAGCCCGAGTGTCAACCTGATTTCTTTGTGGGGGCCAGACACTCGGGTATTACCCTGTTGGGGTCTTTGTGTTATTTTTTAGTATTTTAGATTTTTGTAGTGTTCTTGAGTTTTACCTTGTTGGGGTCGGTTCTAGGCGGTCTTTTGACCTGTCCTCCCACTTTTTCAGCTATTGGCTGCGTGTTTTCAGCTGTTGGCTGTCAGTATTTAGCTAGTGGCTGCTCTTTGTATTTTG
>BKCP01006183.1:1288518-1306234 GCA_008636005.1 Striga asiatica
AGATAGAGAATTAGAGTGTTGCAAATTTTGATAACAATCGTGTTTTCTTTAGTTGTGATACCACATTTATGTTATAACTTAAAAAAAGGTATGAGTTGAATTAAATTAATTCATTATGTATCTTTCTTTCTTTTAATTTTATTTTCTAAATAGGGGGCATAATTAAAATTATGAAAAATGTTTGCATAATTTTTCTTAGATATCTTATGCTATATGTTTTTGGATGAGGCATGTGTCGGGACTATTAGATAAAAATGAATCTGGCCATGATTCCAACAAATTAGTTTTGTTTGAATTCTTCATTGAAAATTTTGTTAGAATTGTATTTGAAATTCCGTTGTAACATGTTTTCATTGGAATTTCATCATTTTCTTGCAGTAAAAGTATGGCTCTAATCAAACTAAAAAATTTTGCATTATATATAATATTGTGTGCAGTTAATTATTTTAAAAATTTTTAATAGTGATACAAAATATAACACATTCAATGTAATTATTATTTAATTTATGATATTGGTAAAAAAAATTTTAAAAAGGAACGTTTGGGTTAAAAAGTCTATAATGATTTTATTAGTATTCTAATAACTAAACAAGGGGTAAGAATGATGTTCTACGTAATAAAAAGGTAAAACTACACAATGAGAAAACTTAAGCTGGCATTCCATCCAAAAGTTAAAAAAAAATGATAAAATTAATAAATGTCCTATATCAATTAGAGCTGACGAATGATAAATGTAAAACATACTTAAGATGCACATATATTAGAAATCGATATGTTTTTTCTTTTGTTAAGAATTAATTATTTTTTACCATTATTTTTTTTTAATTTTAAAATAGTTAATATTTTTTTATTTGTTGCCCTTTTATATGTAATATATCACATCATTTCTTTCCAATGATGTTTGATTTGACCAATGTACTGTAATAAAATAAAAATAATATAATTATATCTATTGATAATATATCAATACCAATTTAAAATAATAAATAGACCTTAAGTATCTTATTAAATAAATTATAGATCCATGTTAACTCAGTTTTATTAATTACAAAATAACATTAGATAAACTTGTAGTATATTTTTCTTACATAGATTTGAATAATTCATACTAAGAAAAAAGTGCAAATGGATGTAAACGTTCAACTATTACCAACATTAATAGAAGTAAAAACAAATGAGTTGTATATTAAACTAGTATTCAATTACTGTTTGAAATAGAACACTATAATGGTTGTAAAATATATTTTTGTGAATATGAAAATGAGTTAGTTACTTCATATTTTATCAAACAATAGAAAAAAAAAATAATTTTTTTTAATCTTATAAGCAGTATAAAATTACTCTTTTATCAGATATATTATTACTATCAAACACATAAAAAAAACGCAATGCATATAAATATGCTCTAATTTTTTTAACAAATAAAATACTATTTGTGAATTAAATGACTAATGAATAAAACAATAGTAATGCAATGGGGAGAAGTAAAAGACTGAATTTTCTTAAAAAGGTATGAATACCAATATCAAGAAACAAAAATCTTTTAATATTACTACTTTTTATTGCTAGCATTTAAATATATGTTCTCTATAAAAAATTGGTTATCATAAATAATGATTCCATATTATCATAATATAGACCATAAACTTTAAGAATGATTGTATAATAATAAAGTTCACAAATATCTAAGAGTATCATAATATAATAGAATCCAAGTTATTCTCATTTGAGATATTTTGACAATTGATATGTTTCTTAATATTGCCTCATTATTTTGTTATTATTGAAGAATCAAGAAATTATCATTATGTTGAATTTTCGAAGCATTATGTAATATACAAAAAGTTGGACAATAAATGCATTAAATAAGTTATTAGACACATAAATATTGCAAATTCGAATGAATGTGAAAGGCTTATGATAAACAACTCTAAAATCATTGTAACAACAAAAGTGTACAATGATTTGTAAATAATAGGTTATGTAGTTCGACTATCTTCCAAATAAATAACGTTGAAAATGAATGTTTGATTCTGATCAAAATATTTTGAAATGTTTGAATAAGTTGTCAATTGTGTACTGTGCTCAATCATATACGCAAGTACTTTAGACTTTAGAGTACGTACTTTCATGTAATATGAGATGATTTCAAAAATACAATTTAGCGTCTCCAGATAAGTACATGATTTCGGAATGTTAACTTTTATTTAAAGATGAAATTCGTTCCCACCTAGGTACCAATTTGCCTATACGGAGAGAGAGAGAGAGAGAGAGAGAGAGAGAGAGAGAGAGAGAGAGAGAGTAATGTAGTAATTTATACAATGATTAAAAAAATATAAAGAATTTTAATGTTACAGTTGGCTATTTTACCGAGATATTTTTGAATTGTTAGTAGAAATAATGTAGTAATTTATACAATGATTAAAAAAATATAAAGAATTTTAATGTTACAGTTGGCTATTTTACCGAGATATTTGTGAATTGTTAGTAGAAATAACTTATAATGATCATACAATCATGAAGTTTGACTATATGTTTGACTAAAATATTTCTAAGTGTTGAATAAAGCAGACATTTGCCAAATTAATTAAGAATAGTTTTGCAATACTATTGATGTATTGAGCTCCAACGAGTATGTTTTTTTTGAGAATGTTAAAACCAAAATGAACTAATATCACTCTTGAATCTAACATAAATAAATAAAAAAACTCATGCATCTATAATATACATTAGGTCCTTATTTAGTTATTTAGTCTTTTTTATTAGGGACTCATTTTACATATATTTTTGTGGGGGTTGTAATATGTTATTTGAATATTTTTATGTTACGACATCATTATGTTATTTAAAAAAAAAAAGATAAACTAAGTGTTTATTTGTTCTACATTTTATTTTGTTCCTACAATCATTAATTAATTTATCTTACTAAACTTAATCGGCCAAAAACATTCGTCACCACGTACATCGCACGCTTTACTAGTTATTATAAATATATCCAAAAACTTATCTAAAAATCTAAAATATAAGATTGTTAGCATATTTTTCAATATATATATATATATATATAAAAAAAAAAAATTTAGTTTAAAGTAAAATAGCATAAAAATTATATTTTAATTTTTTATATATTATAAATATTTTTTGCATTTTTATCCATATTTTACAGTGTTTTCTTTTTATATGTACACATATAATGAATTTTAAAAAAATCAGGAGGGTCGACCTCATGTAGGTCCGTGTTGATGACTAACTAGCCTGTCACTGCGATCTTGATCTGTGCCTCAATTTTTAAAGTAGCGACTTAGAGCATCTTTAACAAGCCTTCCCCATAAACCTCCTTTTACACTTCCCAACATGCCACATCATCCAAAACCTCATTCTTACTCCTACACTTAAAAACCTCCAATAACAATAAACTTCATAAACCTCATTTTTTATGGGTCCCACATATTTTCCACTTACTTTTAACTAAATATTATACTCTTATATTTTTATTAATATTTTAAATTTATAACTCCACTTTTATTTTTATTCAATCTAAATGTTTCATATATTTATCATATTTACATATAAAAAATAATACAATTGTATATAATTATATTATATTATTTATAATTTTAAAGTGTAGTTACGTACCGACGTAAAGTTTACTTAAAAAAATTACAAGACATGTCTCACTTGTTCTCGTTTAGTTTTAGTCAATGTTATATTGAAATTTTGTGTGAACTTACATGATGTTGAAAACTAAAATTTAAGTATAAACATTTTGTAAATATTACTCGGATTCATTCCCAATATATTAAACATACTTTTTTTTATAGGTCCCACTTGTTCTCATTTAGTTTTAATTAATATTATATTTTGTTAATTTTATTCAAATATAACTTCATTTATTATATTTAGAAAATAAAACTTTCTTATATTTATCATAAATCTATAAAAGATTATATTGAAATTATTTATAATTATAGTAAATTAGCATGAGACGGGAAATATTGGTTGCATATGTAAAACCTTCTAGAATTATTAAACTACAAATATTAGAAGGGTAACTAATTGTTGAATAATTAAATTTAAGTTATTATTAGAAATCCACAAATAAAATAACATATAAAAAATACTTATAAAAAACTTAAGAAATATTTTTTTTTTTATCGAACATTAACTTGTATTCACAGTTATGTAAATCAAGAAATAAAATTAAAAGAATATATAGTCCATATTTGCCCATGAAGGAAATACGCAAAAAAGAAAAACAAAATGGAAGAAAGAAAATTAATTGGAGACATAGGACATGTGTGTGGACCCTTATTACAGGTTTGTGGGAGATTTACATATCCAAACCAGGTCTAAACATTCAAACCTCAAACCTATAGCAAATAATAGATAAACCTTGAAGTTTACATTTTCAAACCTCACCTCAAACCCATTGATAAAGATGCTCTTAGATTGATAATATTGAACATTTATGTTTGACTTGACATTACAGTGAAAGTTGCAACTTGATCTAAATTTAGCTATTTGCTTTGTATGGGTGTGTACACAAAATAAAATTATACTTATGAAAATAACATTCTCTATTACGAGACCTTTATATATCCGCAAAATAAATGTGGGAGCAATGCACGAGGCCAGCTATGATTTTGTCCGGGTTCACCTAATTACTAATACGCGGACGACCTACTATATATATAATAGAAGATATTTAATTTTTACTACTTCCATCTTTTTACTACCTTCTGCAAAAGGCAACATTATTTTATGTCCATCTTCCTATCACGTTGCGCCAATGTGGAAGTTAGGCGATTCTACGACCCATACAAAAGATTCGCATTCGCATTATTTAAATTTCTTTATTAACCATACAGCTCACATGTATTATTCAATTCACAATTACTTGTCCATTATTTTCCCAATATTTGTAAAGTGGTACTGCAGGCCTAATTATTAGGCAATAAGGCCTAGTTAACTATTAGGCAATAAAAATAAAAAAAAAAAATATTAGGCAATAATATATACTTTAATAATAATATTTTATTATATTAATATACTGAAAGATCTCTAGTTTAAATTAATGATTGATATTATTAATTAATGCGTAACTAGAACCACTTGAATTACGAGCTGGATCTCATTGTTTAAATTATTGAACCTCATTAACAGCAGCTTTCAAACAACTTGCTCAATTTGAAAACTTTGGTAGTAATGTATAATAATCCAACATAAGCTCAAATTAAATTTTTTTTAGAAAAAATCAATAATTAATATTTTATCATTAAAAAGATTCCAACAGAGAGTCTGATATACAGAAAAATGATAGAGTGTATTTGATTTTAGACTATAATGTTTAATTATTTTTAGATCCGCATAAAAAGCTGATAAAGGTGTTGTAGTATTCCATTGCAAATTAATTGGATTTTATATTTTAAATCATGCCCTCTTTTGCAACTTTATTGGAATTTTCCAAAATAACATTATAAATGGATTTTATCAAAAAATAGTTTTCGTCAGATATATCATTGAAATGTGCCAGATGGTCATTTTTTTGCCTAATTTATATCCAGACTTTGAATCCTCTGCATTTCTATTCCCTACATTTACAAGTAAATTAAGAGATAAAAACATAAACTTTTCTTTTTATGCATTAAGCTTAACTTTATTATTCACACTGATATTTTATTTTTATCTCTTTTAACTTTACTTAAATTTAATATAAAGGCCCCACTTATCATTTCAACATTAACGAATTTCAGTGTGAAAATAGATAGTGGCTTTTAACAAAAGGTGTTGTTTTCTTTTTATATATATTATTTATGCCTTTTTTCAAGTCAAAATAATAATGCATTAAATAAAGATTTCCAGAAATGATATAAATCAAAAAAATGTGAGTCATGTTACATATATATGATATGATACAAAAAATTTATGCTATTTTCTATGTGAATGCGTGATTCTCACCAGTGGCTAGGAGACGGCCTTTAATAATGAAAATGAAGCCAATAAAAACGCTACACAATAAAACACGATTTCATACCCACGTGAACGGCACAGTCAACATCCACGCCATACACATCACTCATTGTGAAATCAGCTCCAGATAACACGTGCTTTCTCACGTGACTCCCTTTTAGTAATACGACGAATCATGATTAGTTACCAAGATATTTCTTTGCATGGGATATAAGTTATACTTTTTAAAAGATAAGTTTTACTGAACAGTAGGAAAAGTTAGTGTTAAAATGGTTAAAATAACACTAAGATTGTGAATGAATGTTAAAGAAAAAATATAATAATTAAAAATAACAAAATATTAATTAATGACATTTGATATTTATAGCTATGTAAACAAAAAGTGAGATAGAAATTGTTTTATTTCCATTTACAATTTCAATAAAAAAAAGGGATGAACGAACTAAACAGTTCTTTCATATCTAATAGCTGCCTAAGCTTTTGAAACTACCCTTGGTTATTGTTCTGAGATTAATAAATAAAATGATACACTAAAACGAGACTACAATTTGTTTGGTAAAGTTTCTTCACTTGTGTGAAACATTCCAAAAAAGAAACATAATATATTAACTATTTAAAAAATAATACTTGTTCAAAAAAGTATCTATATATATATAATTACTAGCTAATAGAATTTAATAAAACCTATTTAATTTTACCTATGTGGCAATTTAACAATTTTCCCTCAAAAAACCGTTACATTTTGATGTATTTAATCTTTCATTTAATCATTAAATAATTATTACTCATCACTTCAAAATTACAAAAATCATTTTAAACTTTTGATTAATGACAGTTGACCATATAATGTGTTGACCGTATAATGTGATTAGATGTTATTATTGTTGTTACATTTAATTTTATTTTTTTTGAAAATAAAAAATATATTTGAAATTCCTAAATAAATAACAAATAATTCACAAATAAAAGACGTACCAAAATATACAATACATCCAATCAGATAAACACAATTTAAAAAAAAAATATTTCAACTCTTTTAATTGTAAATTTGGTCTGCAAAAAAGTGAAAGAAAAATAATTAATCATTATATGTACAGACTCACAATAATTTCTTTATATATGTGCAAATGCACATGTCAAATACTAGTTTGAACATAATTTCTGGAGCAGAGAAATATTTCAGTATCTATTTAATTGGTGTTGGATAATTATTTATTATCTTAAACTAACCAAAATCCCTATTAATCACAGTACGATGCATTTATTAGATATTTAATTCATGAACTATGGAGTATTCAATCAATCAATGAGATATGAATCAATAATTAAAAACGACAAAAACGCCCTTACCATTTGCATGTACTCCCTCCTATTTATAATAAGTGTCGTTTTGAGAAGTTGCACAATAATTAAGAATATTTTTTTTTACAATAATAACCTTCGTTAATAAAGATAGAGATGAATGTTTGAGAAAAGATGAAGAATGAATCTGAAAAGACATCGTATATTTATTAGCTAAATGAGGGTAATATAGAAAAAACATGTACAAAAAATTCAAAACGACATTTATTTAGTTAATGGTTGATAAAATAAAAATGATATTTAAAAAGAATAGGAGTAGTAACATTCATTAGATGGCTGAAAAGATTAATAAAGTGCAAATAAGAACCCAAAGTAGACTGATGACCATCCCGTACACGGTGTGGTCCACGCTGACACAAATTAAGTAAACAGTTGGGAACATCAAGTAATATTGTGGACCACATTGCCACTTTGTTTTACCCTAAATTGGGATTCTAACCATTAACTGCGGTAAATTTCAATGTTCTTAAAACTGGATCCATCGTTACATCGGTTATTGGATCAATAGACTAGTAAGTGGATCAATGGTTCACTGGTCTGACCAGTTGTTGAACAGATTGGACTATTATTTAATTTATTAATATTTTTAAATATATAAAATTTATAAATATAGCTAACTTAATTTTTAAAGATGAGAAATGCTATGAGTACATAATATTGTACATAACACTTTCATTAAGTGAGACCAACTAAAATAAAAAATCAAGTAGATCTCACTCCATGTGAATATTATGTACACATTTATGTACATTTATTATATGCTTGTAGCATTTTTTCTAGTACTAATGAGTCATTTATATGATTACAATTAAAATTTATTGATGAAGGAAGCTTACGATGGGTACTGTGATATAAGAGAAAACTCAAGAACGATAAATCTTATTTCAATCAATGATAATCTGTTCAATGACAAAGATGAAGTGCCTTATGTACAAGACACTACGCGCCCCCTAACAATAAAATCTAAAAAGCCCCAAAGCCCAATAAACACAAGTTCAATAATAACTAAATAAGAATAAGCATAAATAATAATGATAAATAGAATAGCGATCAAATAAGGGGTCGGAGACGATCATGTCTGTCGAGGAACGCCAACGCACTCTCGTCGGCATCATTCTCCCCCGGCTGGAGAGGATTCGCCCTCGAATCTGAACTACTCTCGTCGTCTGAACTGTCACCGCGAAAAGGCACTAAGTGTTTGACGTTGAAGACATCGGAGGTGCGCACATGTGATGGAAGACGAAGACGGTAAGTATTCGGATTGATCTTCTCAATGATCTCCACAGGCCCAATCTTCCGGGCCGAAAGCTTATTGTACTCGTGGGCCGGAAAGCGGTCCTTCGTCAAGACAGCCCAAACGAAATCGCCGACGTCAAACTCCAAATGCCACCGGTGTGCGTCCGCTCGGCGCTTGTAGGCGACTGTCGTGGCCTCCAGATTCGCACGGACCTCAACATGGATGCGCCTCACCTCGGCCATCAAGTCCTCAACTCGCTTATCCTCGAGCCCGGAGGACGGCAAGGCTATCAAATCTGCCGGTCCACGAGGGACCACACCATAAACCACCTGGAATGGGCTATGCCGAGTGGCCCGACTGAGTGCCGAATTGTGTGCGAACTCGGCTTGACTAAGCCGGAGATCCCACGAACGCAAGTTATCCCCAATGAGGCAGCGAAGCAAGTTACCCAAATAGTGGTTGACGACCTCAGTCTGTCCGTCCGTCTGTGGGTGGTAAGCGCTGCTAAAGTCGAGCCTGGTGTTCGCTTGGCACCACAAGCTACGCCAAAAGAAACTAAGAAAGTGGGTATCTCGGTCGGAGACAATGGATGTGGGTAGACCATGCAAACGATAGATCTCACGAAAGAAAGTTGTGCCATATGCACTGCATTAGTCGATCTCTTGCACGGAATAAAGTGGGCCATCTTAGAGAATCGATCAACAACCACGAAAATGGAATTATTACCTCGATGTGTATGTGGGAGACCAAGGACAAAGTCCATGCTAATGGCACACCAAGGTTGTGAGGGTACCGGAAGTGGTCGATACAACCCCGCCTTCGAAGCAACTCCTTTCGAAACCTGACAAACTCTGCATCGCTCAACAAAATGCGTAACATCCCGTCGTAAAGTGGGCCAAAAGAAAGTGCGCTGGACGAGCTCAACAGAACGATCACGACCTACATGTCTTGCCCCATGCAGGTCCCCAATAAGTTCCAGCCGAAGGCTGCCATCCGGGATACACAAACGGACCCATTTAAAAAGGAATCCCTCACGCACCACAAAATCATCAACCGGGCCCGCACTTAAACGCACGAGAATGTGGCTAAAGAAAGCATAAGAGAACGTCTCTTCAAAGCATCAGCCACACGATTCGACGTACCTGACCTATGTTTGAGGACGAAAGTGAACTGCTGCAGGAAGGACGTCCAAGACGCATGTCGGGCGGATATGTTGTCCTGCGACGAGATATAACGCAATGCCTCGTGATCCGAGAACAAGACAAACGCCCGATGAAACAAATAGTGCCGCCACAACACGCACAACGACATAAAATTCCACATCGTAAGTGCTATAACGCGCCCTCGGTCCCGATAATTTCTCGCTAAAGAATGCCACCGGGCGCCCCTCCTGACTAAGAACGACCTCAATACCCACCTTCGAAGCATCACAAGAGAGCTCAAAAGGACGGGAAAAATCCAGAAACACCAATACCGGAGCAAACGTAAGCTTCTGTTTGATGAAATCAAAAGCGGTAGCGGCCTGAGGTGTCCAGACAAACAACTGGCCTGTAAGAAAATCCGTGATCGGTGTTGTGATCGAAATGAAGTGTGCAATGAATCGCCGAAAAAAAGAAGCTAGACCGTGGAAGCTACGAGCCTCTGTCATGTCGTCGGGGTTGGCTACTCACGAATAGCGGTCACTTTACTCTCATCAACACGAACACCAGCTGCTGAAATAATGAAGCCCAGAAACATAACTGAATCCATAAGAAAAGAACATTTGTAAGGAGATGCGAAAAAGGACTCAACACGTAGAATGAGAAGTACCTCGCGAACATGGCGCAAGTGATCCTCGATGGAACGATTGTAGATGAGGATGTCGTCGAAATAAACGACGACACACTTCCCGATGAGGTCACGTAGAGTTTGAGTCATCACTCACATAAAGGTGCTAGGTGCATTAGATATGTCGAAGGGCATGACCATCTATTCAAATAGGCCCTTTCGGATCTTAAAGGCCGTTTTTCATTCGTCGCCCGGTCGAATCCGAATCTAATGATATCTACTTCGGAGATCCAACTTAAAAAACACAGTCACCCCATGTAATTGGTCCAATAAATCATCCAATCGCGGAATAGGAAAACGGTAACGTACCGTGATCTTGTTAATTGCACGGCTGTCTACACACATCCTCCATGATTTATCCTTCTTCAGAATGAGAAGTGCTGCCACGACACATGGACTGAGGCTCCTACGAATGGATCCTCGCTGTAGCAACTCATCAACCTGACGACGAAGCTCTTCGTGCTCCGCCGGACTCATCCGATAGTGAGGGCGGTTGGGTAAAGAAGCACTCGGCACCAATCAATATGGTGGTGAATATCCCGCAATGGTGGCAGGCCACTCGGGAGCTCATCTGGAAAAACGTCAGCAAACTCCTGAAGTAACGACTGAATAATGGCTGGCGGTGAACCACCTGATGCGGAGTCTGTACCAAAAACGAGAAGGACCATCGGTGCCTCGTGTAACTCACGGATAAAGGCAGATCGCGAAAGAAGCATTACAGAAGACGATGAAGGGGGCTGAACCGCTACTGAGGTGTCGAAATCGACTGTGGGGGGGACGAGTGCAAGATAATGTGAACACCTTGAAAGAGAAAGCCATAAGTGTTCAGTCGGCCGTCGTGTACCACCACCCGATCGAACTGCCACGGTCGGCCTAATAGCAGATGGCAGGCATCCATTGATACAATATCCCACCAAATCTCGTCCATGTACATCGGACCGACAGAAAAAGCTACCAACACTCGCACCGATCTACGGTGACCGAGCTCTCTTTCTGAATCCAGGCTAGTGTGTATGGCTGAGGATGGGGCTCGCTCGTCAACTGTAACCTCTCGACTGCTTCCGAGGCCACCACATTTTCGCACGCACCAGAGTCAATCATAAAATGACAAACTCGACCTCCGATGGTACAAGTGGACTCAAATATGTGGTGTTGTTGTCCCACACTTGTACTGGTAACATGTGGAGCTAAAAGAGACCTGCGAAGGACTAATGCGTGACCAACGTCCCCTGTAACATGTTCCTCCGTAATCTCCGGCTCCTCATCAAAGATAGGTGGACTGGTATAGTCCTCCTGCTCATCTACACAAAGAGCCCGCGAACTACTAGCCTTTGGGCATTGGGCCTGTTGATGCCCCCTGTGGGCAAATGCCGCCACCCTGCATGTTCCCAACTCCACGACCGCCGACTGATGAAGAACCGGAATGTGGCGGTCCTACAGTCGGACGCGAAGATACTGTCGGCGCAATTGTCCCCGAGCTAGCTGGTGGAGGCCATGAAGAAGAAAAAGTGGAAGCCAGTCGACGAGCTTGCTGCTGCTCAACCAACAATGCCCGCTGATGTGCCTCAGAAACAGAGTCCGGAGTGAACATGTTCAAAATGTCTTGAATGGAGAGATGAAGTCCACCAACATACCGAGAAACAAGCTGTTCCGGCGTCTCCCGAATGTCCACCCTCGCGAGAAGTTTGTAGAACTCCTCAGTATACTCATCAACACTGCGCTGGCCTTGGCGAAGGTTCTGCAATTTCTGATAAAGTGTCCTGACAAAATTAAACGGCAGAAACTCACGTTCGAGGTACTTACAGAATTTGTACCATGAAGTGATTTTAGCCTTCCCTTGCCTTACGCCCTGTACTTGTAACCACCAAGCGGCCGTGCGTCCACGAAGCCGGGTTGCCACAAGCGCGACCCGTCTCTCATCTGGTAGACCTTTGAATTCGACAGCTGTCTCGACTGCGGCTAGCCAATTGAGAAATTCGCACGCATCCATTCCTCCTGCAAAATCTGGAATGTCTACTCCAAACGCCGATTCCCATCGGCTTTCGCTCACCACTGCTGTAGCCCCATATCTGGGCCTGAACGGGGGGCCTCGGCCGCCCTCGAAATCCCCGCTCCAGCGACGACCATCGCGGTCCTGGTAGGTATCCGCCTCCTCAGCCCTCTGTCGACTTGCAGTCTGTAATCTCTGCACATCAGCCCTCTCGAAATTCTCCCGCTGCACGTCGCGTGGGTGACAGAGGGTACCGAAAACCTCCTCCTGCCTCTGCTGGTAGCGAGTTTTCTAGCCTCCGTCGCGTCGGGCTGTGTGGTCAGCGTGTTCGAAACCCTCGACAAATGGGTTGCCGTCCGACAGCGAGCCGTCACTGTCGTTTTCGCCGAAAAGAGGCTATGGGGATGGTTGTCGGGGTGCCCCGCCAAACCCTCGTCCGCCACGGCTGCCTCTTTGACCCCCGCGACCGCTTCGGTCTCCGACAGAATCACGGTTCGTCTACACATCCCGAATCATGGTAGCAAGCGAGAGACGTATCTCATCGAGGAATAATATATAAAGAATAACTAAAAGCGCATTAAACACAAGTCCAATAATAACTAAATAAGAATAATCATAAATAATAATGATAAATAGAATGGTGATCAAATAAGGGGTCGGAGACGATCATGTCTGTCGAGGAACGCCAACGCACTCTCGTCGGACGGAAAGTGGAAACCAATGACGGTAGGACGCGGCCGTGTGAAAATCCCTTATTTGCTATTCGCAGATGATTTACTTCTTCATCATTTATAGTCATAGATACTAACATAATAAATGTTGTGAGATGGTTTACCTAGATTTAAGCAATAAACTAATAAGAAAAAAAAATAATGAAACATAAAATTTCTCGACAAGGCGGTCCATGCGCGGCTCAACAGTAGAAAAGGTTTGCTACATGCTTGTCCTACATCGGTTAAGATAATAAGAATGTGCTTTATAAATGTGTTAGAATCTATTTTCTCTTCAATAGAATTGAGCAGCTGAAACAATTGGTTTTTGGCCAATTTTTCTTGATTTTGACCGGGTCAACCTGTTATTGACCACTTTTTAACTGGCTCACATGCAATTGGTCCATTCCAACAAATTGAGCGGCTGAAACAATTGGTTTTGGCTGGTTTTTCTCGATTATGACTGGCTCAACCTGTTATTGACCACTTTTTAACCGGCTCACACGCAATTGATCCATTCCAACAAACTGGGCCGTTGAACTGTCCGATTCACGCTTCAACTGGTTGGACCGACTCAGATCCGATTTTTTAAACCTTCGTAAATTCACGTCGAGTTTTTGACACGTGCATTTGAGCAGTACTCAATCGTAAAAAGTTATATTCACTTTGACACGTGTATTTGAACAGTACTCAATCATAAAAAGTTTATGATGTTTATGAAGTTTGTTTTTTGGGAACATTTGTTGTTTATTATGGTATAACTAGTACGTACCCCGTGCGATTCACGGGATAGAGATATTAAATGAATTATTTTCACAGGCTCTGTCCGTTTAAGTCTGAGAAGGGTTATTATCCATTTTCCACCTATTTTAATCACCGTTAAGTCTCGTTTAAGTCTGGAAAGAGTTATCATCTATTTTCTACCTCTTTTAATCACCGTTAAGTCTAAAAAAATAGGGTTGTAATCTATTTTTCACATCTTTTAATCAACATTGTTTTATTAGTCAGAACATTAAACGTGAGCATGTTAGGGCTAACTTGTAAAATAATTAGTATATTATCTCAATAACACATTTATACTAATATAAATTTAATTTTATTATATATATTTATTCCTTGATATAAGAGAAAATAACAATTTTACTTATTGTTATTCACTATATAATAGTTAATTATTAAACTCTGTTGCCATATAATGTCATTATTATTTATAAAGTTATACAAGCTGCACGTCTTCTTGTTCTTTTTATTTTATGTAATGAAATATATTTAATGCACGTTGGTATTATTTATATAAGTAATAAATTTAAAATATGTAAATAAATTTAAAATTAAATAGTGTATAAATAATGTACAAAATATACACATATATTTTTTTGGAATTTAATTTTGTATACTAATTAAACAACTTTGATTTAAGAAAAGTCATGAACTCAATCTCTTCTAGTATCAATATTTTTCTAATTTGTATTGTAATGATTATTCTTATATATATATAGATTAAAATTTTTGCTACACCAACCAAACTAAATATCACAACAACCAAGTAACAATTATGAAAAAAACCCATAACACAACAACTATCAATTAAATTTGGTAATAGAAAAATTACATACATATATATAAAAATATGAGGATTCTATATTTCTATTAACTGATGTATACACCACGTGTATATTTTGTTAAGGTATATTAGAATGTTCAATTTCATAGCATGATAACAATCAGTCTTAAAAAATCAAAAATCTTATTGAAATGCCTATTTTTCTGTTAAAAAAAAAATTCCCATAAAAAATAATTATATCATAGCAAATCATTGTGTAATTGAACAAATTTATATAATGAAGCCCGATTTTTTGTACAAAAATAAAGCAATAACTTCCATATTTTAAGAAAATCAATTAATGTTGGTCCGTTTTTGCTAAGAAAATAATAAATAAATAAATTATAATTAATGGAAAGTAATTAATGATGAGAGAATTTGACTATATCTGTTTTTAAAAATCGTAACAGAAAAATAAATATTATATAAAACTGTATAATATGGAAATAGTAATGGCAATAAATGCTGTTGACTTTTCTAGCTACTAAATTTGGTAAATAGGATTACCTTTAATATAAGTATAGATGTTATTATGAAGTTTTTGGCCCCAAAACTGTGAATGTTTGGACATGAGGTTATGCTATTATGCTATTATGACTGAGTTATGCTATTTTTGTGTCTATTTTTTCTTAGAATGTTGGACATTGTGATGTTTGGCTATTATGATGATGGACATTTGGGAGAAGTGTGTACATTGTATATGATCTACTGAGTATATTGTCTTTGATCATAAAAGTAATAACACTTGGACATGAGTTTAGCAAAGAGTTTATTTTTTCCATTCAAAACAATGTCATACACATTCAGATAAACATGATTGTTTAATCAGTTGTATATGAGTACATTGTGTTGGATCAATTTTCATATACATTGTCTATGAGTACATTTTCTTTGATCTGTTGTAAGCAAATTAAAACAACATTCACCATTCTCAGAAATCAAGAGCAACATTTTAAACCATCCACATGAACAAGAACAATATTTTATAGCATCAAACAAGAACAAGAACACAAGTCACTGTTCAAATCTGTATATAAATTACGAACAAGACAACATCCAAGTCATGGGATTACATAAAACAAGTGACAAAACAACAAACCAACATTCATAGGCAAATATTTTGAAGCTCCTACTAGTACAAGAACACATCCACTGCTCAACTCTGTGATTTGGAAATGAAATTGGTCGGGCTCTTTTTCATGTAATTTAGGAATGAAATTGAAGAAAGTGATGTTTTTTTCCGCATTGACAGTTTGAGCAGTGGACTGTGTTCTTGTACTTGTAGGAGCTTCAAAATAAGAGTTCATTCATAAAACGAGGTGCGAAGGACAGCTCTTTTTTCGCATTGACAGTCAAGGGAGATTTCAACAAGCGATCGGTAAATCAATTGTCTAAATTTGATGAATGAACTCTTATTTTGTTCTTGTTTTAATCGAGTACAATAACCAATTAATTATAAAACGTTATTTTCTGCATTTTTTCTTTTGGTGAATTTTCCACTTTAACTTTTCCAGCGATATCGATGGCGGTTTGACGGCGGCTATTAGTTTCTAACGGGAGAGTTGACGGAGGTTTGACGGCTGCGGCCGTATAAGAGCACCTGCATTGGTGCATTATTTTGGACCATTTAAATGCATTGCACCCCATTAAACCAATGCACACATTAATTAATTTGTGGGCCTAAGAATATTATTCAAGAAGCTTAATGGCTCTTTCACCATTTTTTATTTTTATTTGGTACTTTTTGCCTTTTTTTGTTCAACGGCTATTTTTTAGCCTCTTTTATTTTTTTATTATTTTTTTTGTATTTAAATGAATGTGTAGGGATGTGGGTGTGTATTTAAATGGAGAGAGAATTAGTGGAAAGGTGATGTGGAAATGATGTGTAAGAGAGATAGTGTACTTTTTTGATTGAATGAATAGAAAAAAAATTAACAAATGCGGATGCCCTAAGATGTTTCGCTTATCTATCTTTACTAGTAGGACCACTTGAAATTGAAAAATAAATATCTTACCATGTATTTTCAATTAATTAGCTGCCGTGGGGACGAAAGTGAATAGAAATTTCATACACTCCATTGCCAATTGTCCTATAAATAAGTGGTTTCCAACGTTAGAAAGTCGCCAATTATCCAAAACTCTTTAGCTTCCTCTTTAACAGATATATTATCAACTTCATTTCCAAATGGCGACCAATGTCGAAAAGTGGGCTCCCGGCGACCCCGTGCCTTACAACTACGGCAAAGACCTTACACGCCATGACTTCCCGGAAGGCTTTCTCTTTGGTGGGGCTACTTCTTCTTATCAGGTATCTATGCAAAATTTCAAGACTTTGTTTATGCCAAACAGGAAAATTTAATAGCATCTAACAAGGTAACATTTGCTCTGATTAGATTAATATATTGTTGGTAAAGTAAGTTGTGCACTAATTACATTTAAAAGTAAAATGACTTTTTTTTTTTGTTGGAATATTTTAAACACATCTTATTTACGGATTGACTATTTCATATTCGGTCAATGGTTATGAAATTACCAGTTGACATTGAGGACAGATGAGCATTATTCATCCAGAAATGGCTAGAAATGATTTTTGTTTTGTTACGAAAAAAGATCAAAAAGGATGTCTTTAACTATTCATCAGAGGAATGTAAATTATTATTAGGAGCAATGGAGTAATTTTGTTTGCCTATATTTTTAGGTGGAAGGAGCTTATGATAAGGATCGCAGGGGAATTTGTAACTGGGATGATTGGAGCCTTATGCGGCCTGGTTGGTCCATTATTATTATTATTATTATTATTATTATAATATTTTTTATATTTTTTTGTGCACACAAAAAACATACGAATTAAATACTATCTATAAATAAGCACAAAAAAAAAATTCTTTATTTTACTCAAATAGTAATATTCTTGGCTAATTATAATGACAGGTAAAGTAGCCGATGGCGGCAACGGAACTCTTGCTATCGATCACTACAATCGCGTCAAGGTAATTCTAGAGTTTCTAAAAGGGACT
>BKCP01006183.1:1314536-1337832 GCA_008636005.1 Striga asiatica
TTTTTAAGTTTGCTGATGTTTTTTTTACTTGAAATATTGAGATTGGGGCAGTGCATTTATGTAGGGTCGTTGTAGGTTGAAATAATGGTTTATTTTATGAGGATTGTGTAAATGAAAATGGTGCAGTAGATTAGGATATGGTTAAGTGAGGATATATTGTAATGTAATAATTAGATGGAGGGTTTTTTGTTCCTAACTTCTAACTGATACTGCTTTCATGTCAATTGTCTTTTCCAACCTAAAAAGGCAACTTGCTTAATTAAATGTGTAATATATATTTTCAAAATCGATCATTTAAATTAACAATAATTCAAAATTAATTAGTACGTTAATCTATTTTCATGGACAATACTATGTTAAACTGGGAATTTTCTCACTTTTGTTAAAGTAATCATGACAGCATGAATAATCAGCTAGCTATTATGATAAAATCTGACAGATGTATATATATGGCTAAGTGATATGATAATTTTGATCTTCTAATTTATTTGACCACATTTCCAGTTTCAATCCATTAAGTTGTCTCAACTTGCATTTTAATTTGTTAATTTGCACTTTTATCAATTTCGATCGACATCACTAAAAACATTTCTATTGTTGTAATGATTTTCTTTGCCGTCGTTACTGCTGGGGTTCACGGTTTGGGGCCGTCGTTACTGTTGGGGTTCACGGTTTGGGCAATGATGTTTCCGGTTAGTGCTCGGCTGCCGGTTGTGTTCAGTCGATTCGGGCCGGGTTGTGTGGTTGATGTTTCAGGAGGGCTGACTTGGTGAAGTCGAGCCGTGTTTGGCTTATTCACGTGATTGGAGTGCGGGTCAACTCTCTAGTTAGTACTGGGGTGCGGGTACCCATCTTGCTAGGCCTTCTGCAGTGGCGGGCAGTCGTTTCCGTGCTCTGGAGCTTTCTTTGGAGTTCGTTTGTCGGCCGTAAATCTAGATGTATCTGGTGGGGGAGGCTGTGTCCTCCTGTTTATGTTTATGTTTTAGTTTGCTTGGACTGTGTTTTTGTTTGTTCGGTATTTTAGGATTGTGTTTTGGTCAGGGTCGTTGGCCTCTGTGAACCCGTGTGAACCCGAGTGTCACCTTATTAACCTGTTGGGATCCGACATTCGAGTATTACTCTGTTGGGGTTTTTTTTCAGTTGTGGTAGTTTTTGTTTGTTGTTAGTGTAGTTGCGAGTTTGTTATTCTAGCGTTGTTAGATGGTTCTAGGCGATCTTCGAATCTGCCTCCCAGTTTTAAAGTCTCTGGTTGTAGTATTCAGCCTTTGGCTGCTTTTTTTCGCACTTTGTGCGATTTTATTAATATAGTACCTCTATCGTTTCGAAAAAAAAAAAAATGATTTTCTTTGCCATGAATTGATTGTTATTATATTTGTTATGTAACAATGAAGAATTTTATTTTGATCACCGAAAATTTTATTTAATTTGCATCATTTACTTTTTCGTGAAATAATACTTTTTATTATATTTTGTTTATGACAATCAATATATCTTAATTTGGTATGTAATAATAAATAATTTTATTTTCTTTAATGATAAATATAATTTTTATGACATTATTTATTCTCGTCACAAATTTATATTTTTTATGATAAATCTTTGTATGATGAGTAGAGCTTGTCACACTTAGTAATTACCACTACCAAATTTTATCTTCATCACTTAGAGCAACTCCAACAGAGCTGCAAACGCAAATGCAACAGCAAAAAATACTCCAACGGGTGCGCAAACGGAAAGCAAGATGCGTTTTAGACCCTTTCTCTCTCCTTCAAGACGCAAATATGCGTTTGAGCTGGCTTGTAGTCTAGCCTGGACGATTATCCCTAGCCTCGGTAGCTTACAAGTTTACGTCCAGCCACTGGAAATTTGAATTGGGAAAGCAAGAATCAGTCCCGTTCGAGCCCTTCTCCAATACGGGTAAAGATATCCCCGTCTGCTTTGCTGATAGCTGAGAGTTCGGCCTTTCGACTAAGTGCATAGGCCACTACGTTTGCCTTCCCCGGCTTATATTCCAACGAGTAGTTGAACTCGGCTATGAGAGGAGCCAATCCATGACTCCAAGGGGGAAAACTTCGGAGAAGAGGAAAGCTTTACCTCACCCTATTTCATGGCTTGGTTGGTTGCTCATTGGCTAATTCCATCTCAGGGGACAAAATACGTTCGAGGACCTTTTGTCTCCCCCTGACGGTACGGAATGAAACGTCAGAAGGAGCAAACATCTTCCTTCTATGACCCCTTGATTCTTGCCAGTCATTGAGATGTGACTCGTCGCTCAGCTTTCCGAAGCCAACACAGTAGCAACTGTTATTACAGTAGAAATATGAACAAACATCAAATCTTCATTATCATAGATGAACAATCGAGAGGAAAGATTACAGAGAGTTTGTGAGATTGAGAGAGAAAACGGAAAAAGAAAAAAAATCCAAAGTGATGATCTAAACCCCAGTTTTCCTATTTATACTAAGGGGCTGAATGTAGAATGTGTACAGGCCCAAAATACATAAAGCCCAAAGTTACAAAATAATACTGCAGCCCAATTACATTTTATAGTCTAATATCCCCTCGCAAGAGGAACATGTACATTTACAATGTTCATCTTGGAGAGGCAGGTATGAAAAGGTTGAGTGTTGAGTGCTTTTGTAAGGATGTCTGCTATCTGGCCTTATGATGAAACAAAGTGCAAAAAGATGACTCATGTGGAAAGCTTCTCCCTGATTAAATGGCAGTTCTCGATGTGCTTTGTTCTCTTATGATGGATAATATTTTTGGCAAGAGAAATGGCAGACTTGCTATCTGAAAGCAAAGAAACAGGAGCAGTGTAAGTAATGTTCAGATCCTTAAGCAGATATAGAAGCCATTGAGCTTCAAAAGTAGTGAGAGCTAATGCTCTATATTCTGCTTCTGCAGAGGACCGGCTGACAGTTGGTTGTTTCTTTGACTTCCAGGAAATCAAAGAATCACCAATGAAGAAAGCATATCCAGTTATACTTCTTCTTGTATCAGGGCAGCCAGCCCAATCACTGTCACTATAGCCTTTTAAAATTAAACTAGAAGTTCTGGGATAGAGAATACCTTGTCCAATATGTTGATGTGTAGGACATGAAACAAATTGGCTTAAACAATGAACACTGTGAGTTAAATCAAGTATGGTGATGGTTAAATAAAGCAATCTTCCTACTAATCTTCTATATTCAGAAGCATTGACAGAAATAGAGTCCAAGTCAAAACAAGTAGCAGATAATTTCAGATATGAATCCATGGGAGTTTTGGCAGGTTTGCAATCTAAATAGCCAGTATCTTTTAGAATGTCTAATGCATACTTTCTCTGGCATAGATGAATACCCTTTTTAGATTGAGCAATTTCCAAACCAAGGATGTATTTCAAATTTCCCAAATCTTTTACAGTGAAACAAGAATCAAAGAACTGTTTAATAGCAGAAATAGTAGATAAATTGTCACATGTGACTATTATGTCATCAACATAAACAAGAAGTATTAAAGTGTACTCAGGTTTTGAATAAACAAAAACAGAACTATCAGAAGTAGACTGAGTAAATCCATATGCAATTAAACAAGTAGTCAATTTTTGAAACCATTGCCTCGAGGCTTGTTTCAAACTATGTAGGCTTTTTGTTAGTTGACATACTCTGTTATCACCAGCAGGTAAGTATCCAGGGGGGAGGGGACATATAAACAGTTTCATCTAAATCTCCATGTAAGAAAGCATTATTAACATCTAATTGATGAATATGCCAATTTTTTATTGAAGCAATTCATAAAAGAACTCTTACAGTGGTAATTTTGGCAACAGGAGAAAAAGTATCAAAATAATCAATATCTTCTTCTTGTGTGTAGACTTTGGCTACCAATCTAGCTTTATACCTTTCTATTGAACCATCTGATTTGTATTTAATTTTATAGACCCATTTGCAACCTATACAATGATGGTTAGGAGGTAAAGCTACTAATTTCCATGTATTGGTCTGTTCAAGAGCAGAAATTTCTTTATGCATGGCTTCTTGCCAAAGGGGATTTAAGACAGCTTGTTTGTATGATTTTGGCTCAGTATTATGAGTTATTGCAGCAGTAAAACAAGCATGATTATGAGAAAGAGATGCAGTTGACAGGTAATTAATTATGGGATATGGTGTTCCAGATGTGTCAGTATGTGTTGTAGAAGTAGAGTTTGAGGTTTGAGACAAGGAATGATCATAGATTTGGGGATATGATGGAGGTTTTCTGATCCTAGAGGATCTTCTGAGTGTGGTTGTTGGAAAAGGTGAAGTATGGTCTGATGATTGGTTATTTGTTTGTGAAGAGTGTAGGTCAACAGGTGAGTGTTGTGTCTGAAGGGTAGGTTGGATCGCAGTAGTAGGTGAAGTAGGTTGAGGGGAAGTAGTAGGCATTGGAGATGTTGTAGGGGATGATGGATGAGTGTGTTTGTCAGAATATTGAAAATCTGGTGGTTTGGGAAATAGGTTTTCAGAGTTGGTTTGAAGTATAGATGTGTGTTTGAAAGGCAACACATGTTCATAAAATGACACATTTCTGGAAATTTCTATTCTCTTGGTATCTAGATTTTAAAGTCTATACCTTTTACAACCAATGGGATATCCAAGAAGGATGCATTTTGATGCTCTATGATCAAATTTAGATCTATGTGCAGTTAATGTAGATGCATAACACAGACAACCAATGACTTTTAAGCGATTGAGTGTGGGTGCTTTTTTGTAAAGTTTTTCAATGGTGATATGTTGTTATGCGCAGTAGATGGAATTCTATTAATGATGTGAGTTGCAACAGTAACACAGTCAATCCAAAAGTGTAATGGAAGATGAGCATGAAACAGTATGGCTCTAGCTACCTGAAGTAGGTGTTGTGTTTTCTTTCCACCCTACCATTCTGTTAAGGTGTTTCAATGCATGATGTTTGGTGGAATAGTTCGCTAACACTTACCTTGGATACTCCAAGCCTCGACTTGTTGGCATAGACAGGAGGTCAATTACATCGACCCTTGAAGAGGACTTGAACCTCCACGCTCTTTAGCACGAGATTTTGAGTCTCGCGTGTCTACCATTTCACCACCAAGGCATCTTGAAAGTGCATCTTATTCCATGGTTAGGATATCTATGACATGTGATGTATGGAATATATGACAAGGGTAGAGTCTTTCTATTGATCGGTCATATAGGCCCGGGTTGGACATCCAATTGCTTCGATTTGAATTATCTGGAGAATGCCTTATGTATATATCACAATACCATGAGTATGAAAGAAATCATGCAGGAAGAACTCAGATCCATTATCTGATCTAATACATTTGAACTTTTTGTTAAATTGGTTAAGAATGAGATTGTAAAAATGAGGCAAATAATGTTTTGTGTCTGATTTATGAATGAGAGGATAAACCCATGTAACTCTGCTATAGTCATCAACAATTGTTTAAGAAAAATCTATGGCCAGAATGAGATGGTATGAAAAATGGACCCCATTGTTGTAGCAAATTATTTTTATTTTATCGAGTACCAAATCAAAAGATTCGTTCCACGGGTCGATATCTCGAGGAATACGGTTCGGAATTTAAAATTGGTATTGATAAAACATGAAAGCAAAATAAATCATAAACATTCTAATCAATATAGGTTTTTGGTTTTTTTCTTAATTATTAACTAAGAAATAGCATAAAACATAAATCTACCTAGAAATATAAACAACACAAAGATAAAGAAGCTAGGGAATCGGGAATGAACATGCTAAATAGTAATGAAATTATCGGCTTTTTATCGTTCGGTTAAAGGATTCTAGTCACTTACACGTTAGGGATTCATCCTCAATACCTTTTGGAACAAGGGATAAATATAAACGGTAAATTAATGAATTGTTTAACATATAGACAATGCCTTTCGGAACAAGTCTATTTTGTATGAGTCTCGATCGATCGATTTTTCACCTTTCGGTTCAATAGTCGATTAGAATAAACTAGAAAAATTATTAGTCGTCTAGTTTATTCGGATCTTGATCGTCACAATGGAATACATAATATTCAAATATGAAAACAAGTTTAACATTGAAGTGTCACCTTCAATTCTTAGAAATCAATTAGAAAGGTTGAAATGTCACTTTTCAACAATATTTATTCCAACGTGAAAATCAAAAACCGAATTAATAATTAACTCACACAAGTGAACAATTGACGAGCACAATAATCACATACTAATTTAAATGTTCATCGCTTATTCCTAGCAAGTGATTTAGTTACTCATATAAAAAATAACCTCACCACAAACTTTATTGCAAATCATCATTATTATAACGAAAACTTACAAGAAATCCAAATCGAGAATTTAAGTTCGATACAAGTGTTAAATCGAGAATAAGTGCACACCAAATGAAATACAAACTTCACTGCGCGACTTTGCGACTTGGTCTCGTTTGAGCTCGTCCGAACTCGGAATTGAGTTTCGTTTTTTTCTACGCGTCGCCAACGGACCCCTCTATTTTGATATGCTAGCCCAGAAAATATTTTCCTTAAATCATTTACTCCTAAAAGCTTCCAACCTGCACACAAAAAACCGGAAAAACACGCGAAAAACACAAAGAAAACCAAAATAGAACAAAACACATAATAAAACACAAAACGAACTAAAAACTCAGGAAAAGACCTAAAACAGGGGAAAAATAAATGTAAAACAAATATGAAAAACGTAACAAAAATAGTCACAACACCCATAAATCACAGTGCACACGATCAAAAGGTGCAGATGCTATTGAATCACTGTTATTATAAGAAAGTATTTTCTGTCTGGCAAAATGGCAAGAATCACAAGGCATAGTAGCAAAGTTTTTAAGGTTCATGGATGAACATTCAGGAATACATGAGAGTTTATGAAAGGACAGATGTCCTAGTCTAAACTGCCACAATTCAGTAGGTGATAATACATGAGGTAAATCAGAACAACAGAATCAACAGATGTCTGAGCGCAATCTAATACATGAGAATTAGCAGCCAAAACAGTGGTGCAACTTTTAACAGAAAAATGATAAAGGCCATTATGAGCTTCAGCAAAACCAATCATTTTGTGGTTTGCAGCTCTTGCAATGTGCAGTAAGAAGAAGCAAATTTGATATAGCAATTGTTAGAAGTAATTAGTTTAGAGACAGAAATAAGGTTAAAAGTAAAAGTAGGAACATAAAGCACATCTTTCAGCACAAGATTAGGTCCCAGATTTATCTGTCCCACATGGCTGGCAGATGTGTTTTGTCCATTGGGAAGATTTAATTTGATAGATGTAGGGGTGGGTGGTTTTGAAAAGAAAGAAATATCACAAACCATATGATCTGTAGCAGCTGTATCAAGTATCCAAGTGGTTTTGGGAAAAGATGAAATGGACTGACAATTCAATGAAAGTTTACCTGGTTGTTCTATGTGAACAGTGGCAACAGTTGGGTTGGACTTAGCCTGAGCCTTTCCCTGGTTAGTATTTTTGTATTTTAGGAACTCAGTAAAAAGTTTGTCAGTGATAGAATTGTTAGCATTGGTAATTTGAGTAGGGTGATTGGTAATGTGAGTAGGTTGATTGGTTATTTGAGGTGGGTGATTGGTTATGACAGAGTTGACTGAGGTTTTGCTGTTTGAGTTTTGGAGAGAGAGATGGATTCTGGGGCCTTTTGGACCAATCCAATTGGATGAATAGCCAATAACTTGATAACATTTCTCAGTATGATGGTTATAACCACAGTGATTGCATTTAAACTTCTTCTTGTATTTGTTATCAACAGGTTTAAAATATTTTGAAGTTTTAGCAATCATTGTAGCAGGTTCAAACAATTTGGAAGTATTTTGCAAGGATCTCCGACTCTCTTCTTGTAACAACAATGAATAAACTTTTGAAAGTGATGGCAAAGGAGAAGAAAGCAGGAAGTGACTTCTCAATTGAGCATGAGAATCATTAAGGCCAATAGGAAACTTCATGACAGAATCATTTTGTTGAGTAAGAGTCATAGAATCAAAGATATCACAGGTACGACGAGTCATAGAACCACAAACACATTTAAAAACAGGTCTACAGGTGATGTATTCATCCCACAATGATTTGAAAGCTGTGTAATACTGTGTAATAGACTGAGAACCCTGATCCATGGTACTTAATGATTTCTCAAGTTGAAAAACCCTAGGACCACTACTGAGCGCATATCGAGACTTAAGTTCATCTCAAACATGTTGAGCATTAGAGAAGAAAAGTAAGGATGAACGAATATCTTTTGAGACAAAGTTTGATGGGTCTACTCCCAGATCCGAAGTAAACCGGTGGTTGTGAGCTCAGATCTGCTTGAACCGCTTCAAAACCGTTGCTAGACCGCAAGAATACCTGCAAAAACTCAACGCCGGAGGTGTTTCCGGCGTAGAGCCTCCGACGCTCAAGTCAGTATGAGAGTGATGAAGAAGGGCTGCGCAGCAGCTATGGGGAGAGTGGGAGTGAATGAGAGTTAAGGTTTAGGGTTACCTCATCTCCTTTATATAGGAGTGAATACTTACGTGAAGTGCCCAAAATGCCCAAGTCGGTGGACCTAGGAGGTCCAAAATACCCCTGTCGATTCGTCTCCCCTTTGTTGCTGAGTCATCATAAGATTCCTTCTTATCTTTGATAGTGTGTGGAGCTTTGAATATGTTAAGTGTGGTGAATCGTCTTTACCATTTTAATCTTCGAGACGCACAGAGTCGACCTCGAGAACGAGGAGGTTGACTTGAGAATATATGCGGTTTCGGAGACCACCTGGTTTAGCTCCCTGCGGTGATCATCTCTCAAAGTCGTCATGAGGAAGTCGACTAGTGGAAGTCGACTTAGAGCATCGAGATGGTTGGGAGTTGCATTCTTGATGTCCTTCTGGTATGAGATCGACTAGCAAAAGTCGATAGTTTGGAGGTCGACTTAAGGAAGTCGACTAGACTGATTTCTGCCTCTTCTTGCTTGTTTCCGGTAGAGTCGACCTCGAGGAAGTCGACTTGAACATGTCGACGAGTCACCTTGATGTGTGAGTCGTGTAAATGGCTCACCGGTCGAGTAGGAAGCCTCTCAAACCGGGTTACCCTTCTATGGCTATATCAAAGTTTAAAATCAAAGAAAGTACCAAGTTATTAGCACGAATCCAGGCAATGTGATCAGTAGGGTGAGTAGAGGGGTTAGGGGTTACCAGAGAGCCATCAATGAAGGTTACTTTAGTTTTCACACTCAAGATGACCGCGCGTCGCGACACGACAAATTTAAATTTATAAAAGTTTTCCTCGACTAACCTCTACTAACTAGTAGTAGTGGCGAGTAAGGGTCGATCCCATGAGGAGTAGGAATTTAATTGTGACAATCTCGTATTAATTGAATTAAACTATGAAAGCAATAAAAAGGTGGGGGGATTGGTTTTATATAAATAAAAATAAAAATAACAAAATAAAATAAAAATCAAATAAATTGAATGAAGTCCAGTTTTTGGTTCAGTTATCACCCAATCTAAATCTAACGTTAATTAATTTTGACGCTTTTTCTAAATTGCTAATGAATTACCAACCCTAGCTAACAATAAGCTCTGTTAACTGAATTTTTCCTTACTGATTATTTAATCGAAATAAGCTCTTCGACTAAACCTAACTGGCGGACAACCTAGAATAAGCTCTCTAGATTTAATACACTAGCAGCATTAATTTCTAGGAAAATAGATCAGTCTAAGCAACGGACACAAAAGCTCGGACCATTTAACTCATGTTCACGCTACCCTAGAGATGCACGACCTCTTGTTTACTACTAACGAAGCGAGACAATAAATATTGCGGATTAAAGTCTCGAATCTAGCAATTAAATCATGGATATTCAACATCGCTGGCCAGACTAAATCAAACACCATAATTCATAAACGTTAAACATAGATAGCATGAATCAACTCATCGAAATTTTAGGGTTCAAAACATCCCCTCAAACTGGATAAAAAGTCTAGCCTAACATACTAATAAAAATAAAAGATAGATAAAAGAGAGAATAAAGATCTCCCTCGTGTGCGAGTGCGGCTTTCCTCCGCGTGTAGAACTCTCCTCTCAATCTGTGCGTGTGCGTTTTTCTTCTGTGCGTCTGTTTGTTCCGCTCGTAAAAATCAATAATTCCTCACGGTCCTCAAATATATGTTATGCGTGAGTCCCTCTCGTCGATAATTCCCTTGGCCGCAAATAATTCTCCCCACAATTTTGACCTCACCAGCAATCACGGCTCTTTTCGTTTTGCTTTTTTTTTTTACTTTCCTGACTAATTAATTGTTAGCCATCTAAGTTCTCACAAATAAATCCACTAACCCAAATAAATCCTTTCCCCTGCAGCGTGGCTATGGACGGGGTTTTTGCCTCTTTATTTTAATTCCTTCTCCCCTCAATTAACTAAGTGGCCTTTGATTAACTTCTTTAACAATTAGTTTAAACATGGGCCGGCATGGGTCGCTCGATATTTAATTGCGTGAACTTCGGTCCAATGCTTCACGACCACAAAATACTCCAAAATACTGAAAATAACACATAAAACATAAAAGCCAATAAATCCATCTAGATAATAAATAGGACGAAAATATAAAAGTGCGTATAAATTAAGTATATAAAAATATACTATTCAATATATAAAACGTGCACATTTTTCTATCTATCAAATCTCCCAAAACTTAAACCGTTGCTTGTCCCCAAGCAACTTAGAACTATAAGCACATAGATGGATGTAAACAAGTACGTGGAATATTTGCTCAGGTCCTCACACATTTCACATAATGCATAGCTACAACTTCCCAAATTAATAACCCCGGACTCGAAATGAAATCATCTTTAGAACGCCAACAATTAAATATCAATTCAGTGAATTCCCGTAGCTCATCAATCACTTCACCGAGTATACCAATCATGCAACTAATGATACCCCTTTCTTTGCCAACCAGTTTAGTTCCTCTTCGCTTCTAGCCAGAAATCAAAAGTCTCAATTTTTTTTTCTTTCTTTCCCTTTTTTTTTGGGAACAGCAGCTCCGTCACAGTCCATGGTATTTAGCTATTCATGCGAGAGTCATGCACTAAAGCTTCACAGACTGCCAGATGTTGCAGCCCACGATCATTTTTCTTTTTTTTTTTCTCTTTTTTT
Organism: Striga asiatica; assembly: GCA_008636005.1. NCBI lineage: Eukaryota > Viridiplantae > Streptophyta > Magnoliopsida > Lamiales > Orobanchaceae > Striga > Striga asiatica. Next base: position 1,325,690 of record BKCP01006183.1, read on the forward strand.
TTCTTCTTCTTTCGTCAAGTCACCTCACACAATCGACATCAAGCAAAATAATCACTAGCACATTTCAAAAATATAAACAGTTCAAGACCAAGTCATTACAAATAAATCACATAAACATCAATCGTCATGTTTTTGTCCCTCAAATAACAACACTTCAAGAATTTAACCAGAAATCATTAACCCAAGTCATCATAAACTAGCATAATATTCCAACAGACACTCAAATCATCACCGCAAAATTCCACATACAAGTAAGCTCATACCCAAACAAATCAAGAGAGTATATATAATAATCCACCACATAAACCTCTCACACTATACACCTCCCCAAACTTAGAGTTTGAATAAATAAAAGAGCACAAAAAGAGGTAAAAGGAAAGAGTTCACCTTATCCAAGAGAAGAAGTCACGTCGCACACCATTGGTTGCCTCCCAACAAGCGCTTTTTTTAGTGTCGTTGGCTCGACTTATTGCTCTGCTTTCTTCAAGCGGTCCATGGTGGCTTCATAGGTGGCCTCAAAGGAGGCATGAACTTGCAGCATCATGCTCTTCGAGGATCCCTTCATCTGGTGTCGGGTGCTTGACCGGATCTTTTCTTCTCGGTGGTAGATCGTCATGGCAAAATACTAGCCCAGGATCATGGATAAGAGGGAAAATCTCAATCACCTCAAGGATGTAAGGATCTTGATTTTCAACATGCTCGGGTGCTAGTTGTTTGACCTCGGATAGAAGAGATGAAATTTCGGTCATGCTCGGGGCAATTGATGGAGCTTTTACGTCATTTTCACCTTCAAGTGGACTGTTATCGGGGGGCCTCGATAGCTGTAGCTACCAGGTTTTTATCGGGGGGGCCGATAGCAGCGAAAATTTGCTCCGCCTCGCCTTCTTCTTCATTCTCTTCGTCGCTCGGGTCACCATTGGGCTCAATAACATGATTTTCCAGCACCTCGGACTCTATCTCACTACTCAGCCCAAGGTCTCTAACATCATCGTGGCTGGCTTCGACTTGACATAGCCGACTCTTGGCTCGGGCGTCCAATTCGCTCAATACATCACCAATCTTTTTGCTACAAGCCATCAAAGAATTTTGACACTCTTCAAATAACTTCACCAATGATGGACTCGGCTCTTCTTCAAGCGAAGGTTCTGAAAAATGTTGTGAGCCTCCAAATTGAAATTGAGAGTCGTCGTGCTCATAAGTAGGCTCATAGGACCGAGAATATTGTGGATTTCCGTAGAACGAATTACCACGGTTGCTCCAATCATGATGGTCCCCATCAAAAGTGGAAGACGCCCAATCGTCTCGTCAATACCAATCTCTCTTGGTAGCTCTACGTGCATCATACCTCTCGAACAAATACGGACAATCATCGGTGACGTGTCGTGTGGTATGACATAGACGACATGGTTTCCTTAGAACTTGACGAACACTCTCAATGGCTTCTTGGATCATAGCCGACATCCTAGTCTCACGATGTTGGTCTCTTATTTCCCTCCTTCTCATTTCATAATATGAATTGTAAGCGTCAGCACATTCCGGGCTCCAATACGCATCCATTTATACAATTACCACCTGCAAAAGAGAATAATAAATAAGGGGATTAAAAGAGTTAATGAAAAATAAAATAAAATAAAATAAAAACTAATAAAATTACCTAATTTAATTAATACTAAAAAAATCACAACTCAATTGCGCCACTCCCCGGCAACGGCGCCAAAATTTGACCGCGCGTCGCGACACGGCAAATTTAAATTTATAAAAGTTTTCCTCGACTAACCTCTACTAACTAGTAGTAGTGGCGAGTAAGGGTCGATCCCACGAGGAGTAGGAATTTAATTGTGACAATCTCATATTAATTGAATTAAACTACGAAAACAATAAAAAGGTGGGGGGATTGGTTTTATAAAAATAAAAATAAAAATAACAAAATAAAATAAAAATCAAATAAATTGAGTGAAGTCCAGTTTTTGGTTCAGTTATCACCCAATCTAAATCTACCGTTAATTAATTTTGACGCTTTTTCTAAATTGCTAATGAATTACCAACCCTAGCTAACAATAAGCTCTGTTAACCGAATTTTCCCTTACTGATTATTTAATCGAAATAAGCTCTTCGACTAAACCTAACTGGCGGACAACCTAGAATAAGCTCTCTACATTTAATACACTAGCAGCATTAATTTCTAGGAAAATAGATCAGTCTAAGCAACGGACACAAAAGCTCGGACCATTTAACTCATGTTCACGCTACCCTAGAGATGCACGACCCCTTGTTTACTACTAACGAAGCGAGACAATAACAATTACGGATTAAAGTCTCGAATCTAGCAATTAATCATGGATAATCAACCTCGCTGGCCAGACTAAAACAAACACCATAATTCATAAAAGTTAAACAAAGATAGCATGAATAAACTCATCAACATAAATAAATACGGCGTTTCCACACCCACGATAAATAAAGATCATCCAATTCATAGACAAATCGAAATTAGGGTTCAAAACATCACCTCAAACTGGATAAAAAGTCTAGCCTAACATACTTATAAAAATAAAAGATAGATAAAAGAGAAAATAAAGATCTCCCTCGTGTGCGAGTGCGACTTCCCTCTGCGTGTAGAGCTCTCCTCTCAGTCTGTGCGTGAACTGTCTGCGTTTTTCTTCTGTGCGTCTATCTGTTCCGCTCGTCTCTTTTTCTTTTCTATGTACGGCTTTTCTTTTCGTAAAAATCAATAATTCCTCACGGCCCTCAAATATATGTTATGCGTGAGTCCCTCTCGCCGATAATTCCCTTGGCCGCAAATAATTCTCCCCACAATTTTGACCTCTCCAGCAATCACGGCTCTTTTCGTTTTGCTTTTTTTTTTTACTTTCCTGACTAATTAATTGTTAGCCATCTAAGTTCTCACAAATAAATCCACTAGCCCAAATAAATCCTTTCCCCTGCAGCGTGGCCATGGACGGGGCTTTTGCCTCTTTATTTTAATTCCTTCTCCCCTCAATTAACTAAGTGGCCTTTGATTAACTTCTTTAACAATTTGCTTAAACAAGGGCCGGCATGGGTCGCTCGATAATTAATCGCGTGAACTTCGGTCCAATGCTTCACGACCACAAAATACTCCAAAATACTGAAAATAACACATAAAACATAAAAGCCAATAAATCCATCCAGATAATAAATAGGTCAAAAATATAAAAGTGCGGATGAATTAAGTATATAAAAATACACTATTAAATATATAAAACGTGCACATTTTTCTACCTATCACAAGGCCATCGTCACAGCCCTGAACCAGGCCGCATAATTGTCTCCGGTGAATAGATCGGCAACAATAACGGCACCGGGATTGTCACTGGCATGTAGATAGTACGGCGACAGAGGATCATCGGTTGGATGAGGCATCGTAGCAACACGAACATATCAGATCTATGTAGTAGCGAATAGAGATTCATGCAAATCGGAACTAATCGGAGCAGATCCGTAAGATAGATAACAGATCAACACATATTAGAAACAAAAAGTCTCAATCGAAGGATTTTGAGTAAAAATCGATCGAAAAATCAAATAAAAAATCAAACAGAAACTCAAAAGTGTATATGAGCAGCGGAAATCTAGACAGATCGAGGATAGATCCCGAAAACTGATACCATATTACAGTAGAAATATGGATAAAACATCAAATCTTCATTATCATAGATGAACAATCGAGAGGAAAGATTACAGAGAGTTTGTGAGATGGAGAGAAAAAACGGAAAAAGAAAAGAATCAAAAGTGATGATGTAAACTCTAGTTTTCCTATTTATACTAAGGGGCTGAATGTAGCATATGTACAAACCCAATACTTAAAGCCCAAAGTTACAAAATAATACTGCAGCCCAATTACATTTTATATTCTAATAACTGTCCACCCAACTGTCTGAAGATATGCGTTCGTAAACGCAAATTTTTTTTGTGATTGACTTTTGGCCCTAAAAAATGAGTTAGACTTGTCTTTTTCCCCAAGTTATATCATTTCAGGATAGTATAATTTTATTTGTTAGTCTTATTATTTCTTTAACATAAGCATGTAAAAATTAGTGAAAGAATTTTTTGTTTTTTTTTGGTAATTTTGTAGCTATAAAGTTGTTATTTTTATTTGAATGGCCAAAATATATATTATTTGTTGGGTATGTAGAATTCTTATTTTTTATATAAAAGTATAATAAAAAATTATTTTACAAAATATATTTATTTCTCTAATTTATATTTATACGTGTTTTCATATTACTTGGCACAATTAAAATAATATTAAAAAAATATAAAATATAAAAAAAAAAGACGTTTATATATGGTGTGGACATTCTATAATAGGTTTAATCAAAACAATATGAAAGTATTTGTAAAATATTTTTAGTATATTCATTGAATCAAAAAATTATAAAAGTATTTGTAAAATATTTCTTGGAGATTTCAAAAAAAGTTTGAATAAAATTTGTGAAGAGATTAGAAAATATTGATAATAAATTCAAATAATATAGCCTTTTTAAAATATTGCAAATTTAAAATAAAGAATAATCTAATTTTTTACTTACTTGAAAAATATGTATTCTATATTTTTAGTACTTATTATTAATTTATATATTGATTGATTTTTCAATCAAATATAAAATAAGTAGGGGTCTGTAGTTTGTAAAATTGTTATATATGTAGATAGTATTGAAAAGTTGTAAAATTGATGTGAAAGAGAATATTTTGATAATATTCTTTTGAGTTTGAGAATGAGTTTTTCGATTGGATATGAATTAATTTGACGTAACAGTTACTGCAAAATGAGTTTGATAATGGGTTTTTCGGTTAGAGATGGTCTTAGAAACACCTTGTTTACGATACTCTTATTTTCAAAAAAAAAAAAATGAATATTAACGATCTTTATTACAATGTTCTAGGTACGACCAAACGTTCCAACTCTGATCAAATGCACGGTGGCGTTTCTATAATTATGAGTACTTTTAATTTTTCATGCGATAAAATTTTTGTCATTTCGCAAAATATGTTGGTACCTTATTGTACATTTTCACAGGAACTATTATGTATTTTGTCTAACATTATTGTGAATTTTGTAGCACAATAGCAATTTGATAAATTTGCGAACCATTAAATGTGTAGGTGCTGACAATTCTATAATTTTGGTACATATACGATGGTATTTTAAATAGGCATACACATAATATTGTGCATTTCACTTATCATTGTTGTGTAGTTATTACACTTTTGATGTATTGCATAATTATCTCAGACATACATTACAATATATTGATGTTTCTAAAATTACAGATTTATACGGTTTTCATAAGAAATCCCCAGGCCAAAAATTGGTCCCCACCGTTCAGCTCCCTGTCCTTCCCGCCGTTGAATCGCCTGACCATCCCACCCCCTCGAAGACCTCTTCGGTCAATTGCCTTCTCAAAAAGACGATGACGTCCCAGCCACGAGCCGTTTGGCCTTCACGAACCCGCTTCGCTCGGTGCTCAACAGGTGCTAGATGTGGCGGCGCTAGAAAGCGCGGCCGCAGGCATCCCAAACAGTCAGACCCTAGTTCGGCGGTCCCAATTACGAAAGTTAACGCACCATTGGAATGTACGCTGAAATTTGTATTGGAATACTGCTGGATCTTATATTACAATATGACATTTTTTGTAGTGTCTCTATATTCTTCTACTAATATTTTATTCCCTGTGCTTCAATCTTGGTAAATGAAAATGGAATATATCCTCCATAATTATTTTGCCCAATTATAAGTGGTAATGCAAAACACTCCGACCGGCTTGAAATCGGCTCGCCTCCCTCTTCCTCGCCGGTAGAACGCCGCGTACCTGCAAGAACTCTTACACCGGGGGTTTTTCTGGTGAAGAGCCTCCGATGCTTAAGTCAGTGTATATTTCACTCAATTCTCCAAAGTAAAGTATGGATAAATCGTCAGTCACAAGAAAGGGTTCACTCCTATATATATAGGAGTGAGATACCTGCCTTAGGAGCTGCCCGGATTTGGTGAGCTGTCCTGCCCGCGTTGCCCGTCCGTACACACACAGTGTGCGTGTGTCAGAGGTGGTTAACGCCATTATCGCTCTGCACCAATGTGATCTTACCACGTGTCTCTCTGAGCAGAGGGTGATTATTCTTCTGCGTATTCCGTTGAGATTTTCTGACAGGGTCCACTCGCTCCCTCGCGTTCAAGCCACGCCCTCGATTGCTCTTCACCCGCTGAGTGCTCGATATAACCGAGCTCCCTTTCACTAGGTCAATCATCGACCATATCTTCTATCTTGCTCGATCACTTTCCTTTTGACCGGTTAGTGCTCGACCAATATGATTTTTCCCACGTCAAGCTTCGTGCGATCAACATGGTAAACCGGTTTATTCTTTAGGCATATAATATCCCATATCAATAAGCATCTAATCAATTCAGAATAAGAATTGGAGACGACAGGAGGTTAAGCAGAGTTTAAGCTCTTGTAGAGCAGAGCCGATAAATGAGGTCGAGCTTGAAGAGCCGAATTCAAGCTCTTATGAAGAAACGGGAGTTAACGAAGCTCTTATGAAGAAACGGGAGTTGACGGGTGCGGTCCCACGGACGTGAATCGCACCAAAGCAGGGCAGCCCAAATGAAGTTCAAGTGAGGTTCCATCCCAAAACCAATTGATGGTAAGAAGAGTAGCCCACTAGGCTTAAAAGTTAGGCCTATTTTCCCTGTATAGACGATGTGAGACAACTCGCAATTGTATATTCTAACATCTTATTCAAACGAACTGATAAAAGAGGTCGAGCTTGGAGTCTTCATGAACCAAGCTCGAACCATAACGAGCTGATATATAATGAAAATGTAAATAAATACACAAAAACCCTTATGAAATTATCAAGCATAACGAGTCGATGTTGACTCGAAATTCGTTTGATAAATAGGTCGAAACGAACATAGCTTCTCGAAAACTCGCTTCGTTTATTCACTCTAACTCTAAGATGTTATAACAATTAGTTGTTGTGTAAAATAGGTCAATAACTAAGATTTATTTATTTAACCAAAACTTGTGTTCTAATGATCCAGAATCTCATTCGATGGGATGAGATATTGTACGTGCTATGATTTCATAGGTTTGCACTAATATCTCCTCTTGGACACAGCTAAAAAACAGAAAAAAATAAGTATAAAGAAATAGAAACGCATCAAAACATGCACACCACTTTATATCATTAGTGAAAATTCTACTTTGACAATGGTAGATGATTCAAAGATTCCAAATTCTTGCAAAAGTAATGTCAAACATCTTTATATCTCTCTCGTTTTTTTTCTTGTTTCAACCATTTTGTGGTCGCGTCACATGCAATTCTGACAATTGGAATGGGCACTTATCAACAAAATTGAGAATATAATTATCACTTGTATTTATTCTCATCTCCAAAGAAACCCAACTTTTTTGGCCTATATATAGTCAGCCTTTCATAAGCTAAAATTGGTGTAGGAGATTTGTGTTGCATGAATATTTGGAGTGAGGGATGTCTTGCAGGCTCACACAATGTATTGCCTGAATTGGATGAGAGTGCAGTCAAGCCAAGAATGAATTGCCGGCAAATTGATGAGTACATATAATCTTCTCTTTGATCATTTGGGTCAATGTGAACTTATATATTGTACGTTTAAGTCGGCAATTTATTCTTGGCTATATTGGGCTCTCTTCTTTTCATGTAATACTCGTGTGGGGTCATAGGATAGGGGTGTCAGCCTGAAGGTAAAGAGAGAAAATAAAATGCTTTTAGAATTAAGATTGCAAATGCAATTGTATTTTATTTAAATAAAAATATTTCAAGAATGAATGTTAAAATTAAGAATCAACGATTATCATAATGTGAATGATGTGATATAACTCACAATTTCGAAAACCCTCTCTCTCTCTCCTCGAAAACAAAACCCCCAAATCTTCTTGCCCTAGATCCGCGATTGTCCGCCTTCTCCAGCGGGACGCCGGCCATTTCGATGGTAGCTGACCCATGGCTGCACGGCTCTCTCTCGGTGGTGTCATTGTTCGTTCGCTCGAGCCGGCGGGGTGGGGGGACGGTCCAAGAGGTTTCGCCATCTTTCCTGGCAGCCTCTTTGGGCTGGTGGTCCATCAATCTCCTGGGTAGCGAAGTTGTGGAGGATGCCGGTGTTTCTGATGGGAAGGGTTGTGGCTCCGACGGTCGAATTGTGGGGCTCGGTCGGAGTAGAGGAGATTTGACTCTTTCCCTTTTTTCCTTTGGCCTCTGGTGTGCGGGTCGAGGGTGCTGCTGGCGCAACGAGCCCTAGTCCGTGGTGTGGGCAGAGCTCGGGGCGAAGGTGGTGAGATGGAGTTTGGTTCAGTTTCCTCCGGCTGAGGGTGGAGTCGGCTGCTCGGGTGCAGGATCGAGTTCTAAGGTCCAATTCCAGTTAGGTGCGTAAGTTTCAGTTTCTAGTGTTAGGATATGGGGCGAGTTCCGGTCTGGGGTGGTCGGCCATTGGTAATATTTTTGTGATTGCTTGGCGTGTTCCCGGCCGTGAGAAGGGCTTTATCTTTTTTTCTTTGTGTTTATGTTTTGTGGTGTTTTGTTATTGTTTGGTATGTTTGTTTGTTTGTGAACTGTGTTTTGTTTTCTAGTCCTTTGGAGGAGCGTATTATTTTCCTCTGGGGAGTTGAGTCATTCTCATGTGGGGAGTTAGCGTCATTCTCCTGTGGGGAGTCTTTATTTTTCTTATTGTGTTGTAGTGTGTGTTGTGGCATCTGGATTGGCCCCCCTGAGCAGCTCCTATTCCGGTTGTCAGCCGGTTGTAATTATGTGTTTTTCGTTAATGAATCTATCGTTTCGAAAAAAAAAATGATATGATATGAATAGTAATAAATAAATGTGATGTAATTGAAAAATAACAAAATAATAAGTAACTGTTAATGTGAATGATGTGATATGAATAGTAATAAATAAATGTGATGTAATTGAAAAATTACAAAATAATAAGTAACTGTTACTTATGAATACATAAGTGAATTAAGTAAGAATTGTTTAAAAATTATATTGAAAAATCAGGGAGAAAAGATGAAAAAATAGAGATTAGTAAATCATATTTTTTTTATTTGGCGAATAAAATTAAGCTTTTCATGTAATACGCTGGTTGTGGGATGTATGGTCATGGCCGGTGATGGATGGAGCTTGCGAGGACGAAGGTCGTCGGTTGGTGGTAGAAAATAGTCAGGTATTGGGATGTTGTGGTCGTTAATCGATCACAGGTGAGTGGTGGATGGGGTTTGGGAAGGAAGCTCGTACACATGCTTTAATTGGCAGTCTGTCCACGAGCTCGTTGATAGGTCGAAAAATGTGCATGTTTTATATATTTAATGGTGTATTTTTATACACTTAATTTAATCACACATTGTATTTTTAGACCAATTTATTATTTGGATGAATTTATTTACTTTGATGTTTTATGTTTTATTTTCAGTAATTTGAAGCAATTTGTGTACGCGAAGCATTGGCCGGAATTTCACGCGAGTAAATATCGGAATTAGCCCAATGATACATGAATTAAGCCCACTTTCATCTTAATGGGCTGGTCATGTTTAGGTGAAGAAAATAAAATATGTTGGAAGGAACACGTGAATGCAAGGAGTTTTGGACAATTAATTTGGTTTGACATCTTTTGCAGGCCCCACAATGGAGAGTAGTTTATTTCAAAAGGACTTTGGTCTTGGGATTGAATTGGCCAGGGAATTATTTTCAAGAAATAAGGGGTGATTGGATATGAATTCAACTAGTAGAAAATTGGTTCTCTTTTAATTATAGTTAAGTTTGAAAAAAATGTGGTATGATAATTTATTAGCAATTTAAAGGAAAAATTCGGTTAACAGAGCTTATTGTTAGGTAAGGTTGATAATTCATTAGCAATTTAAAGTAAGCGTCGAAATTAGTTAACGACAGATTTAAATTTTGGTGATGACTGAACCGAAAAACTGGACTTCTCTCATTTTATTTTTATTTTTATAAAATCAATCCCCCCACCTTTTATTACTTTTTAGTTTTAATTCGATTAATACGAGATTGTCATAATTTAATTCCTGCTCCTCATGGGATCGACCCTTACGCGCCGCTACTACTAGTTAGTAGAGGGTTGTTAAGAAAACTTTATAAATATAAAATTTGTCGCGTCGCGACGCGCGGTCACTCGTCGAAATCTAGTCAGCGTGCGAGTACGCGTGGCCCACGAGCCCGCGACACCTGCGAAACTGTGTGACTCGATGCCAGTGAGACCTCAGCGCCCGATGCGCAAGCCTGCGACCTCAGCGCTTGAGGTGTGCACGACCCGCAGCCAGCGCCTAACGCGCAAGCAGACCCGAGGCAGCAATCGACGCGCGACTCGACCGGCGCATCCCGACCAGTTCTTAACCGTATCCCGGAGACCCGTGATTAATCAAAGAGGACATGTCCGACTGCCCAACAGACTCTACAGTTCAGACGATCTCCAACAGAGGAAATCTACAATGTCACAGAGTCGAAAAAATTTTAAACGATAAAGTTCTAATCCTAACTATAGATTCTGTTTGTGTTAGGATTTAATTCGTTGGATTTGGATGTGCATATTGATGACGTTCCAAATAGAATCCGACACTAGGCCTACCGGCCATAAAAGGTCCAGGTCAACCCTACTACCGGGGGCTTGAAGAAATCATGGGTCGAGCATATCGAGATCGATGTGCCCGAAACTCTCTCCACCAATCCCGATGAGGTTGCTACTATGTCGTACCTTATGTAGGTACTTTCTGCCGAGGAAACCAAGCATTGGGGAACTAAGCGCCAAGGTCGTGCAACTCATGCGACCAAAGATGTTGCTCAGGTACTTTATTTTTCAGTTTCTCTAGTCTCTTTTCCCCTTTCTTGACGAAGAGGTTCGTGCTATCTCACCCAGCTATGTGGACATCAAGGATATGGAAAAAAAAAAAAAGAACGACCAACTAACCTAAACTTTCATAATTTAAAGAAGTAGCTTGCTAGAGTTAGCATGGAGCATAAGGCTGTGTTGGAAGATAAGGATTAACAGCTCGTAACCGTGCTAACTTCTAAAGAGACCTTCCTTCCAATGTTTTTTACTGAAAAACTCATTTTTATATGTGCAACTTTCTAGAGCTTTCCCCTTCTCTTCTCGCTGGATAATCAAGCTGCCCAGATAGTCTTCTAAACCAAAGGAGAATGCCATATTGGACGAGATCATTACCTCTTAGAATAAGATGCCTCTAATTGCCATGTTCTTGATAGACAACGGGTAGCTATGCTATCACTGTGCTCTAACCAACATGAATTCCCCTACCATTACTGATTTTGGTAGGGACATCTTGTGTTGCAATAACTTTACTCTAATCACCATTAACCTCAACTAATTGTTTTCATCTATGTAGAATCACTCATTGGTTCTTTGACATCGTCTAGTAAACGCAAAACTCCTGCGAGCTCGACTGGGGATAAGATCATTGAATCACCTATCGCTCTTCCACCAATAAAGCATATGCCTAAGCTGACCAAAGTGACTTCTCCCAATCCACGGAGTATGAAACAACTTGATGAGGCTACTGGTGGGACCTCCAAACGCAACAAAAGTGACATGGTGGAGGTTGAGATGCCAGAAACCATGACTAAAGATCATAATGCCCCACCATCTCGACCTATTTGATGTTGGTCCTTCTTGACGAGGAGACCTCGCTTTGGGAGGATAACTCAAAAGGGCAGTCAAAATATGAAGCCTCGTTCTAGCTCACGTATGTATACTGACGTTTTTTTAGAAATATCGTTATGAACTTGTTCTTACCACCATGCTTCCCTGCAGCTGCTATCTGTTGTAGTTCCCATGCACACAAGAGACTAAGCAGCTCGTCACCCTCCGTGGGCGAGCCAAAACGCGCTCTCGAGCAAAAGAGAAAGAAAAACGAAAATTTCACTCATCACAAGCAAGAGTTGCTCAAGAGGATGAACGACCAAGTGAAAGAGCACATTTTCACTCTGAAGGAGAAACAAGAGGAGGTATCCTCAGCTTGGGACGAGGGCCGCATCTGACGTTCCTCTAATCTGTAAGGGGAAGTTTGGATATAAGATATTTTTATTTTGTTTGATTTTTA
>BKCP01006183.1:1337860-1348697 GCA_008636005.1 Striga asiatica
TTTGGTATGGTTAATTTTAGAAAAAAATTGTATGATTAGTTGTTATAATTGTATTTTGAGTTTATATTAAAATAATATTTTAAATAAAATAATTAAAGTTGATTTGATGTAAAAATATGAGAGAGATGATGTGAAGTGATGGTCACTTAAATTTATGTGAGTAAATGAATAATAAATTAAAGTTGATGTAATGTGTAATAACGATTGAGTGATATTATTTAATTATATTGATAGTATTGAGGATAGTAAAATTGATTTAAATTTAAATTAGATTTAAATTAAATAAGTGATTGATGATAGATTTTTTTAAAAAAATTGTATCCAAGCACTATAATTTAGTGATTAATATAACGTCTAACAACAAACAGAAAAAAAATATTTGAATAGACAACCACCCCCCGCCAGACAAGTGCAGCGTGTAAGTGGTGGCGCCCAATTGCCTATCGCCCACCACCATTTCTACTCCACGCGCTCGTGCCCCGCGTGTGCTAACAACTCCCACAAAATTGATTTACCAAAACTACTAATATTCGTACTTGTGCACATGCACAGAGACAAATAAAAATTTATATTCTATATGTATGTATACAATATTTAAAATTTTAAATTAGATAATTAATGTATTACATTTTAAAATTTTTGACTATACACAAATATACAATATAAATATAAATTATTTAACTTGCATTTGAATCTTTATATTGATGACATAAATTTTAATGAACAATATAATTTTGTAGTTTAGAAAGACATACGATTAATTAGTTAGAAAAAGTATTACAACTATTTTTAGTGTTATTATAGTAATTAGTTATGTAATTTTAAGGAGTTTAATTATAACACTCATGTCAGTTAACTAATATTAGAGAAAAACCACTTAATAAGACGAAAAATAATATTTATTATAGAATAATTATCTTAATAAAATAAATTGGAATACAATTTTTATAAGTATGTAACTTTCACATATTACTAGTATTCGATCCTGTGCACATGCACAGAGAAAAATAAAAATTTATATATTATATGTACGTATATGATATTTAAAAATTTAATTAGATAAAATGTGTATTACATTTTAAAATTTTGAGTATATGTAAATGTATAATATAAATATAAATTAATTAACATTCATATAAATCAATTTTTTTTATTTTTTTTTTGTATAACTATAAAACATAATAGGAATATTAGCTGTAAAATAATTTAATATTGTATATTCAGAAAATTTAAAATCTTGTAAAACTGTTACAAAATAAAAAATTAATGATAATAAAGTTTTACTTGTGTAACTGTCATTTGAATGTTGGTCATAAAGATATTTATTAAATGAAGTTCTATTTTTGTTAATTGCTGAGTGAATAAAATTTATTGTCATAAAGATTTTTATTAAATGAAGTTCTATTTTTATTAATTGCTGGCTGAATAAAATTTATTGAAGCTTGCCAGCAATTATATATACTAGTAATCAACCTGTGCATTTGCACAGAGAAGAATACTTAAAAAAAAAATAACAATATAAAAAAAATCATAATTTAATTCATGAAAAAATATGAATTAAGAAAATAATTTTCAAAATTGATTTTGATCAAGTAATTGCTTTGGAAGAGCCGTTACAACCATTTTCTTTATGCTAATACATCCGGCCATTTTCATGAGTGTGTGTGACTTAAAATTTGAGTACAATTTTGTAACTCCTTTGATTGGTTTATGCTCATAATTTATGGCATTCAAACAAGTTATTTTGTAACTTAAAAATGAAATTGAAATTTTGGAGGGATAATAAAATTTATTGCATGATAATATAATTAAATGCTATGTTGCTCCTCTTTATATATACTAGTAATCAACCTGCGCATTTGCACAGATACAAATTCTTAGAAAAGAAAATAAGAAACTAAGAGAAACAAAAATACTAAATCATAATTTAATTCAAGAAAAAATGTTAATTAAGAAAAGAATTCTAAATATTATTAAAAAATATTTTATATACAACATTTATATTCTATATACAATATTTTAATATAACGCCATAGAAAATTTGACATCTCTTGATCATTAGGTAATGCTGTTTAGTTAAATGACATTAGTAACATAATATTGCACTATAACATTTGGATTGAGAATAAGAAAAAATATATAAAATTAGAATATGGCAACATGATAATGAGATATATTGGTGTTTTAAATATAATTCGTTATTAATGATTTATACTATTAGATATATTATTTTTTCTTGTAGGTGGATATATATATATTGAAATAGATGACTGGATATTTTTAATTTTATTTCTTAATTATTTGATTTTGTAATTTTGGAATCTGAATTATTGTGTGAATCATTTTTACGTACTCAAGCATAAACAAATTGAATATATATATATATATATATATATATATATATATATATAATATACATATATAAATAATTATTTTATTACATTCATTCAACAAATAAGTAAAGTGAAAAGAAAATAGGCATGAATCCTATCACATCATATCGAAGAATGAGCATTACATCATTTTGGAATCTGAATTATTGTATAAAATTATTTTTATGTAACCAAAATAAATGAAATTTGAAAAGGAAATAAGTATGAATTCTTCCAGCGTTCAGATCAAATCATGATTGTTACATAACGTGATTGATGGAGAAGGGGTGATAAAAAATGTTACACAATTGAGATGAGTAAAGAAAAAAAGAAAATAAATAAATTAAATATTTTGTAACCGATTTTGAAGGAAAAGTAAAATAATATTATTAATTGTGTTGCTCCTCTTTATATATATATAGATATAGATGTGAAAACTAATAAAATAAAATTGAATGCTGAATGTAATAGTTTTAGGTGATATGTGAAAACTAATAAAATTGAATGTTGAAAATTTTAGAGGGATAATAAAATTTAATGCAGAAAACTAATAAAATTGAATGTTTTGGAGGGATAATAAAATTTAATGCATGATAATATAATTGAATGCTTTGTTGCTCCTCTTTATATATGTATATATATAAATATAGATTTAATGTAAATATTAGTAGTAATTATTACATAATAAATTAGTTTAAATTATGATTACACTTCATTAATTATAATGTAAAAGTTCCACATTAATTGAAAAAAATAAAAGTTTTTGAGCGAAAAAAAGATAGATCAAGCATCATTGACGGTTACTTGATGATCTAACAGTTACAATCCCAATGGAATGGTTCCGTAACGGGATTGTAGCATTTTCCATAGATTTAATCGCCGGTTGCAAAAACCGAATGCTTGTCCTTTTAATTTCGTCAAATATTCAAACTCCAATTTCTCGTTGCCCCAAAATACACAGACAAGACCACTGAATTCGATTATCGACGAAAATTCATTCTCATCATATGCATGATGTGTGAAATATTTCTCTAATAATCCAATCTGCATACGCACATTCACTCTCTCTGTGATTTTGTTCAATTGTTAATGTGCTCTGGATCTCATAAACACGTACATACGGGCGGACGTTTATAGAGCACGAGCCATACTGATCCTGCTGCGATTGGCTCAATCAACTCTGCCCGATCTGGGTTTTTTTCATTCAGCTCTCTACTCTTCAATTGACCAGGTACAAATTCACCTGTGCTACTATGCATTCATTTTGGTCTCGGCTGCCAGAAGAGTGATTGTGTCTAATGCTGTCAATGGAGATGACACGTTTTGTGTGTGTTCGTCACTACTTCGTCGTGTGCTCTTGAGTGTCGCTTGATTTGTTTTGTGCGGTTGATTGGGTATTGTGTTGGGTAGGTTTCTGGTGAGTTTGTTCCTGGATTTGAGCTGTAATGTAGTGTCCAACAATGGATGCGATTTGGGTCGAGCTTGGTTTGTGATTTCATTGCAGCTTATGGTTTCCCAGGGTTTCGTTTCGGCTGTTCTAGCCTCTAGGCAATGATTTTGTGGGTTGTGGCATGTTGGGGAGAACCTGAGAATTTTGAGTCCCCCAATGGGTTGTATTATGTTTGCTACTGCTTGTTGGTTGTTCGATCCCAATTTCTTGCAGCTCATTGGTTTAACCATATGGATTTAAAGTTCTGGCATGGGTATGAAATCTTTATATCCTACTTTTCCCTTTTCTCTCATGTATTGCTCATTTGTCATGGTGAAGTGTTGATAAAAGTGATTCTGTAGGTAGATTTAAATGTTTTTGTATTGTTGTTTACTAGACTAAAATGAATCTTGATTTTCAATTATGACCCTACATGCACAGTCTACACGTATTCACTTCAGATTTGAGCTATAATAATCAGTTCTGTTTCTGGTGTTTAAGATCAATTTGTGTCTTTAAAGCATTTGAACTCAAGAGTACTTTTGCCAAATAAGTATTCGTTCATTTGAACTCATTTTCCTTGGTTATTCCGAATGTGACTCTCATTTCATTTTGAGATTGTCTTGAAAGTTAAAACTGTGATAGTTCATCGGGCTACGAGTCATCATGCCAGCTGGACATATATGTATATAATCTATATCTTCTGAACGTTTAGATTCTTACTGGATCTAGTGTTTCAGGGTCAGCTTTAGGAGAGCGTTACTTCGGTGCACTATGAATGCATGACAAGTCGTGGTACAGGATTTTTCAGGAATTGACTTGTGATGCATTGTCTTTAGATGAAATCATCTCAGGCTTGGAATTTAGGCATGAAGGACGTACAAACATTAATACCCAGCCACCGTAGTCATTTAAAGAAGCCAACATGGATTATCGTATTGGTTTTATTAGTTTGCTTCTTTCTAGTTTGTGCGTATGTTTATCCACCTCACAATTCTGCGGCATGCTACGTATTCTCTCTAATGGTTGCGAGGCGATACAAAATTAGCTTCCTTCTGCGCCTGCCAGAGAACTGAATGATGATGAAATCGCTTCTCCTGTCGTAATAAGAGATATACTGACAACTCCTCCTGTTATATCAACACAACCCAGAATTGCATTCTTGCTTCTGACTCCGGGTGCTTTACCATTTAAGAGATGGGATAATTTTTTTCAGGTACTTTGTTCTCTCTCCCTCTACCCCCTCTTTCTCTCTCTCTCTCTCTCTCTCTCTCTCTCTCTCTCTCCCCCTTCCTCTCTCTTTCTCTCATTCTAAAATACTGTTTTGGAAGATAAAGATCTTCTGCAGTTCTGTTCAGAGAATTTTTGGTGGAAGCATTTGCAATCTCATTGATGTGACATGTAGCTTTATTTTGAGTAATGTCGAGGCTAACATGTCAAACTGTTATCACAACTGGCCTCACCTATTCTAAATGCATATGGTTTAAATTGAATAGCTTCTGCAGCATGAAATTGCACTAATATTTCATAAGTTCATCAAAATTTGATTATCATGTAGTTTTACATAAAATCATTTACATCTATGTTCTGCGTATGCTGGGTGGAAGCATGTTATGGGCAAATCATTAGATCGGGATGCAATTCTAGAGATGGCAAGGATGATAGAATTTGATGTGTCATACGAAAAGCACAAGTAAAATAGTTTTAAGGGAAGACTGGATGCAATTTTAAAGATCGCTGGGTTGATGGCAAGAACATTTTGTGAATTGCATGAAGGAACACTCTTCTGTTTAATTTATTAACATGGTTAAGCGCTCTAATATGTATCTTTCAAGGGTGTCGAAACTTTTAACTAATCGAAGACATAATTTTCCTCAAATTTCCCTTCATACGACAGGGTCATGAAGGTAAATTTTTTGTATGCGTGCAAGCATCCAAGGATAAACCTGTTCATTTCAGCCATTACTTTCTCAATCGGGAAATTTGCAGTGATGAGGTTCATTCCAATTCTTTTACTTGGTCCTATTTATTGTGATTGGGCAAATGATTATCAATTACTCTTCCTTGGTTTTTGTAATGTTATGCCCATTTATTGTAATTGAGTCATTGACCTTTGACATTTGAGTTTATGCATAGTGTCATAGCATGTTCGATTTATTCTGAATACCTATCTTCTCTTACAAATTATCATGATTGATGTGCTGCGGATTGATGTTTGTAAAGTACACTATCTATCTGTATTTGTAACAGGGTGAAAAATGAGAAGCTTTGGTTGTTTGTCTCGGTCCTTTTCTTTCTGTCCTTTGTGATTTTATTTATTTGTATTTCATGTCGGTCAAGTTCACTATTTCCTTAATTATTGTCATGGTTGTACATCGTCAGGTCAAAAGCTAGTGAACCCTGCAACTGTGAGTAGATTGGAACTCATTAGTTTAATTTTATATAAATGATTGTTAATTCTCAATTGTAGGTAACGTGGGGAAAACTCTCAATGGTAAATGCAGAAGGACGGCTTTTAGGTAATGCACTTAAAGATCCTGACAACCAGCATTTCGTACTACTTTCTGACAGGTCCTTATGGAATCACTTTTTGTTGAGTTCTTTCTTTTTTGAGGCCAAATTCACGCAAACAACAGAGATACTAATTGTTCAATTTTATTGCAGCTGTGTTCCTCTTCGTAATTTTGATTATGCGTACAACTATCTCATGTACACGAACGTCAGCTTTGTAGATTGGTAAGTGCACCTTTTTTTTTTTTTTCTATTTCTTNCCTTTTTTTTTTTTTCTATTTCTTCGTGGCTAATGTTTTTATAGCCTCAACCCTGAGGGCTAAAACGTATGTAATAATTAGCAGAATCTTTCGCATATAAAGTTTGAATATTGAAACAACTCAAATAAAGAACTGATGCTTAGATGATCGCTCAATTTCTCTTTTATTTCTAACTACATATAGTGCAACTACTAACAGTATTATAGCTATTTTAAATATGCACAATAATGACAGTAAACTTGTCGTTAAGAGTGCAAAATAAATTAATGGTTTAGATTTTAGAATATAATCTCTTTAGATTTTCATGGAAATGGAAAGCATCATATTTGTACACTACAACGTATTCAATTAGCATTGGTTTATATATGACACGTGATTATTAATAAATGTGATGTATAAGCATTGATCAGATTTTCTGCAGCTTTGAGGATCCTGGTCCACATGGAAGTGGAAGGCATATTCAACATATGTTACCTGAAGTCGAGAAGAGAGATTTTCAAAAGGGTTCACAGGTGTGTTTTTATAATTATAAACCCTGCAGTAATTTGCAGTTCGGACACTATTGCAAGGTGATCAAGGTTTCATCTATACATATACATTTTATTTTTTTTGGCAATTTTTAGCTTCCTTTCATTTCACAGTTCTTACTTACCTTTTATTACTAGATATTTGTGGACTTAATCAGTTGAAGTCCTTGTCAAATTTGTGGTTTTTTATAAAACTCTGTTTTGAGCAAGTACAAGCACTTTAATATACTCCTAAAAATTTGCACTCAAGAAAAGCAGGACAGTTTATTGTGATTAGTTTGTAGGTTCTACTTTCTTAAAAAAAAAAAAAGTAACTTAGATATAATTTTTTATCTAGTGTTTTAAAGATCACATATTACATTATGACTCAAGTACCATTACCGTGTGTATTTCTGATTTAACAGCCGAGAATGGAAGGAGGATGCAACTGTTACTTTGATGAACACTATCTGCCCACATTTTTCTATGTGAGAAATTTTTGCGTTTCATATTTTTAAGCAGCCCACCGTTTAATGTGAGAAATTTTTGTGTATGATGTTTTCATATTTTTTTTTTTTGTTATCTAGAATCGTGCCTCGCCATTTTCAGATGCTTGATCCAGCTGGGATAGCTAATTGGTCCATAACACATGTCGATTGGTCTGAAATGAAGTGGCATCCAAAGTCATACCGGCTGCAGGATGTTACATTAGGGCTGATTAAAAGTATTACAGTACGTCTACAAACTTCTACATCTAGGCTGTGACCAAGTAATTTATATTTTACAAAGAACCGATCTTTCTATTCGACACATTGAACCATATTAACTACAATGTAAAATAAAGGAATTGTGTTCGCATAATAAATAAACTGCAAATATTCACTTGACTAAAACATGAATCTCATTCAAAATGGTATTGTCAGAAACTGAAAGTCGAGCTTTTACGGTATGCCCTAACACACATACCTTTTCTTCTTCCAGATAGTTATCCTCGTGTCACCTTATTTCTTGAGGACCTCGAACACCTCTTTCTAGAGTACGTCTAAGGGTACATACTTCCCATACTTGTACCTCACTTTATTGCGTTCTTCTGACCTCGAGTCTTTGTTGGAAGACCTCTTGTCATCTGAGAAAGGTCTCTCATCTCTTCGCTTAACCTTGATCTTGTCACAATGCCGAAAATTGGCCTCCTCTTTCAATGTTGATGTACTTATTGCAACTGGACAACATCTAGTCAAAGGACCTCGTCGGTCTCTTTGACAATGAATTTCTGCATGGACGTGGTTGGAGACCCCTTGTAAGACCTCATGCCCTGATCTCCTCGAAGACTGAAGGAGGTACACTCGCGGTATATTGAGCTACGCACTCTCGGAGAGTCTCCCCTTCTTTTTGCTACATGTTGATCAAGGTTAGGTAGGTCTTCTCATGCTTTCTCGCGCTGGAGAACTTGTTGATAAATTAAGAGCTCATCCTCTGAAAACTCTAAGTCGATCTGGCCAGAAACTGATGGAACCAATCATGTGCCGACCCCTTTGATGTAGTCAAGAATTCCCTGCAGCACACTGCATTGCTTCGCTATAACGGTGCAGGACCACTATGTTCTTGAAAGATCTAAGATTTCTGGATGCATCAGTTGAGCCATCATAAGACAAGCGTAGCTCTAAAAAATTGTGTGGCAAATTGGCCTCTAGAACCTCCTACGCAAACGGGTGACCGTGAATTCGAGGTGCTACCCTGCCCTTTACACGGGCTTGTAGCTCCCTCACCTAGACTTCCTACCTCTCAAGAGTAGCGTCCCTAATTGGTCTTGATACAGTAGTCGGTGATGATATTGACCTCACGTCTACCTCCTCCATCCTTCTTTGTGGTTGTGGCTGCGGTACTACCTGATTTTCCTGGTCGGGCGCCTGAGCTAGTGCCATCGACTCAGCCATAATCGGGTCCAGCTCCGCCTTAGTGAGCTGAATGACTTGGTCTCCCCTCGAGACTTCTCTGCTCTCTGGGATTCTGTAGCTGCCCATCCATCTGCTCATGAGGTTGATTAACCTTTGGATCGTTCTGATGTTGAACTCCACCTCCCCTGCTACTACTTGTCTGAGATTATCAGACAAATGAACGTATTATCGGAATTTTTCATATTAAGTCTCCCTCCAAGAGTGGGGTTATTCAATAAAAATTCTTTGCGCAACTCCTTATTTTTATTTCTAATTTCAAATGTGTATTAAAAATAAGAATAAATTGGACAAAAATTAGATACGTAAATAGTGTATTTTTACTCTTTAAAGGTTAACGTTACCATCATTAGTAAAGCTGATCTCAACTAGGGCTCAAGCCGAGCCGAGTCGAACATTGACCTTATCGAGTCGGATTGAATTATTTTTTTTTGTGCTGTTCGAGCTCGTCGAGCTCGACTCGATAAAAAATTACAATGGCTCGAGCTCGGCTCGAGTTCGGCTTGAAAAATTTAAGTGAAAAAGTAAAATTACATTATAATATATAAGGGGTATTTTAGTAACTTCACATATATTTCGAGCCGTTCGACAATGCAAAATATGAGCTAGAGCTCAACTCGAGTTCGTGCTCGAACCGCTCAAGCTCGACTCGAGTTCGGTTCATGAGCTCGAGTCAGAGCTTTGACTCGGACGCTCGCGAACGGCTCGCGAGCCGCTCGATTCGTTTGCAGTCATAGTCTCAACTATTAACTATAGTATGATACCATCAATATTTTGTAAGTTCAGTATAAATAAAATAAGTCTTCTCCAATATCTATATCTTTTTATTCTTTTCAAAATGTTGAAAAGGTTTTCCGGAAGAGCTAATTATTTACATATGAAAAAGGAATGAATTAGATGTAACCGTGTCATCTTTTGTTTCATTATATATGATATGATAATAATTCTACATGTCACGTCTTGTATAATTTGACATATCATAGCTTAATTTTCTTTTATAAAAACAAACTTGCCTTAGAAAAAAGTTATCAGACATATAAAATTCCACCAAATTATATAAATACATATAAACAACGTACCAATCTAGAGACCCCGCTATGATTGGAAGATAGGGTATCATTTTGTAGTTTGACTGACTTTTTAATAGAAAATGAGAAGACGAGTAATAAAACAACACGCAAGTTAGTTTTTTTCCCAAAAAACTAAAAATTAACAAATTACACGCAATTTCCACGTCACTTGGATATGCTCTGAATATTTCTCATATTCTTCCTTGTTTATTTTTATTTTATTTTATCATTTTACCCCTGACTATTAACAGTTGAGTCGTCGAACATTGATTCTTGCTGTCCACATAAAGTGATAAAAAGTGAAATAATAATAAGGAAAATCGTGATGAAAGAGACGAGGATAATTGTGGCAGTAAAAATATCACAAATACCATATAGTATTTTTAATCAATTCATATGCTTATAATGTGAAGTATTACGTTTTAATGTATGATATTCGAGTATAAAAACATAAATAAATATTTAATGGTTGCATTACAGTAGTTCAGGCAAATTCACGCTCGAGTAGTTGAGTACATCTGAATTTGATCTCATGGAAATTTAAAAAGAAAAATAAATTATCAAATTCAGGAAGCAAAATTAGGTTACAGGATATAGTCGATTGGGTAATGGGGAGAAATAATCATTGTGTGGAAGAAAATGAAATAAAATGGGGAGAAACCACATTTGACTTTGACATATAGTTATCCACGAATCCACCCAATGGCATGAATGGTTGGACCATATTGCATCATGAT
>BKCP01006183.1:1348731-1389160 GCA_008636005.1 Striga asiatica
AAACTTGACAACGAGAATTAGACCAATACAGGATTCAAAGGTAGATTCATAGAAATTCCCAAATTAAACAATTTGACACGCAAAAATTATGATTATAATTAATTTTTTAGATCAGACTAGCTACATGAAATGGTACGCGTTAGATTTATCTGATTATAATCCATGATAGGTATATTTTACGGAAAATTATATTGTTGACCATATATAATTCATTTCAAGGGGGACTTTGACCCAAATTAGACATATTTTTACTTGTTTTTTGGTCAGTTTCTTATGTTCATCATTTTTATTAAAAGAAAGAAGACTCAGTATATATTGGTGTGTGTAGTTGATGTATTTTATATATAAAAGTATCCTATAGTTTTATGTGAACTTTAACATTTATTCTGGTTTGAAGCACGTTTACGGGCCTTTTACAAATATTTGTTTTTATGTATTTATGATTAAAATGAATGTAAATTATGAATTAAATTGATGTTTCCGGAAAATTGGAACTGCTACCACAACGACATATATAATTCTAGCAAAATTTTGGCAAGGCCAACCAGTGTGCTTTGATTATTAAATTATCTATCGTTCTTATTATTGAAAAATAAAAAAAAGTTTTCCGCATAGCTATTGATATTTCACTACACATTATCATGATCTATAAAGGCACCGACATTGTTAATATAAGGGTTATAATGATTACTTCGCTTATAATTGATGTGGGCGCCTGTTATATTGTTAAAATATGTTAAAACACTAAAAATGTTTTGGTAAGTTGAGAAATATGGAACCAACAAATGAGTATTATTATTAAATGAATGTAAGTAAAAATGTAATACTATGAAAATGATGAAATGATATATTGAGGGTTTGAGTAGAAGCAAGTTTTTTTTTATTTGATTTGTTAATTAAGTAGAATTAATTTTGAAAAATTGGTCCGGTTAAAAGTGAGTGAGATTTAAAATTTGTATTAAAATAATATTTAAAACAAAATAATCCAAGTTGATTGGAAAATATGTATAACTAAAATTACATGAATAGATACATAGTTAATTAAAGTTGATGTGATGTATAAAGATGATTGATTAATATTATTTAATTATATAAATAATATTGAGAATAATGAGGTTGAGTTAAATTTGAGTTGTGATTGAATTATTTTGATAAAAAGTTACAACCTTATATTAAGCATGCACTAATTCACAAATAACAACAAAGTAAAATCGGATGCTGAGTAGTACATGATTAATGTGAATTTTTTATTTATATAAAAATAAAAAAAAATTAAGTGGACAAAAAAAAAAGGTCGACAAAAATAAAAAGCACGTATTTCAAGAATACGATTTTCAAAAATAAACTTATTTAAAGAATATGTTTTTACTCATAAAACGCATTTAGAGAATACGTTTTCCTAAAAAAATTAATTAACGTAAATAATGTAATTAAGTTAATTAAAACAGGAGAAAATGTATTACCGAAATACGTTTTACGTTAAAAAAAACAAAAAACGTATTCCTGGAATACGTTTTATAAATAAAATTAATATTCAATTTTAAAAAACAATTTTTTGCAGGAAATAATATTTGAAAAAATAAACGTATTCTGAAAATACGTTTTTTAACCTTAATTTTTGGCCCAATTTGATTTTACCCTAATTTTAGCCCCAAATCGATTTGTCCTAATTTTGCAGAGTAAAACGTATTTCAAGAATACGTTCTGAAATACATTTTACTGTGCAGAAACAACACTATACAGAAAAAATTACAAAAACACCTGTTAATCGAGATCGATTCCACAAACTCATATCAATCCATTCGTCAAAGAAAGAAAAATGAAGCACAATAATTCATTGTCCAAACAAGTCCAAATATCATTACACATAATCCACCACGAAAGAAAAAAATAAATATATATGTCCACAAAATTCCCGGAATACAACACAACTAACTATGAGTGTATCGATTCGTAGGGTTGCGCGATCGGGAGCTAACCCGACGCCGTGGTGGTTGTGAAGAAGACGATGTTGTGGGCGTTGTAGGTTCTTCTTCTTCTTCTTCTTTAGCTGAGTAATTCATTTTTTTTAAAAATCAGAAATTCGACTTAACAAAAATCACAAAATATAAATAAAATTATATTTTTGTTAAGTAAAAAATGTTTACCTTCTTCTTGATCTTCCTCAGGCCCAGTGTCGGCAACAGGTTCGCGGTGACGTCGTCTTCTACCTCCACGAATATGGGCAGGAGGTTGATTCCTCGCCCGGTGTGACTGCGTCCTCTGGGGTTGGACGTAGCTTTCCTGTGATAAAACTTGGCTCGACGACGTCCCTTGGCCGATCTCTCCGCCTCCGACAGTCAGAGAAGTGAAGAGAAGGTTCTTGGTATGTTGGATTGCCGTCTGCATCTCCGGATGGGCTGTATGATATAGATGCTCAACATTGGATAACACGTTATAAGCCCCCTCCATGCCGCTAGCCTGAAAATTAAATTCAAAGTAATTTGTATGAAACGCAAAAAAAATAAAATAATAATAATAATAGGAAAAAAAACACACAAATTATGAACACTTACATCGCACTTCCAATGCTCGGCAAGTGGCTGATAGCCTCCGTCCTGTTGCACCACCGGGTACTTGGCAGGGTCACTGATTAGTCTCACAGTCCTACTGTGAAACCAATCAAGGTAACCCTCGCCAGGCTGTACGAATGACTCCACACGCTCATCTGGGAGGACATTTTGGTGTTTTTGTTCGACCCAAACATTCCCGTACTGGGAATGAACGTCGACCCAATCATATACTGCCCTCCCGGTCATTCTTTGGCCTCGGTGGTGTGTCTCCTAGTCGACCTCACCCGTAATGATCGGAGTGTCGGGGATGGACTGATGACACCCGAACTGACGGAGGACTCTACCCGGCTCTTGGGTTTCACGGATGCTGCAACAGAACATCCAGCCCCTATACATCCAGAGGCTTGAATGTTCTGTACACTGGGCCGGGAGAGCATTAGCATTCAGGAGCTGTTCATACGGCATCCAATCGAACTGTAAAAAACGAAAATAATAATAATAATAATAATAATAATAATAATAATAATAATTAAGTTATTAAAAGATAAAACACATAAAACAAAAAATAAATAACAATCAAATATACTTAATAATAATCTTACATCCGTCTCTCTTAGCCCTGTCAGTTGATCCCGGACAGCGGCTGTTCCAGTGACTATGTGTCTCGTGTCCTTCCGTCCCACCCACCTTAAAAATCAAAGAAAAAAAAAAACTTTGTAATTACAAAATTTGATAATTGAAAAATCAAACTATAAAATATATAAATAAATGTCATTACCTTCCACCTAAAGGACAACTAATGACTCTTTCAAAGTTCGTATCCCTCATTCTCGGGCGAAGCCGAGGGATACGTTCCCATGCCCAAACCTAAAGATATCGACATATTCATTTGTTGGCTATCCTTGCTTTCTTCATCAACAATCGCATAGGCGATTGGCAATAGCCGCTTAATCGCTGTCTATGCTATAGCCACAAGCAGTTTTCCCTTGTACGATCCGCGCAAGTGTGTGCCATCGATGCTAGTGACCAGCGGGCATCGTTGGAAGGTCTGAATGGCGGGACCAAACGCCCAGAATACAAATTTGAATTGTCTGTCTTCATACTGATGCGCCATTTCCCCTGCCATTCCTAAACATATAATTAATTTTTGCTTACCGAGGGAGTTCTGCGAAGTTCGATTCCCAACAGCCATACACACGCTCGATGGATTTTCTCCTTTCGTGCCACGCCTTCTTGTAGCTGACATCGACTTTCCAGCACTGTTTCACATCGGCCTGGATAAGTCTAACGTTGTAGTCCAGTTTCTTTTCAATCTTGTTAATTACAAGATTTGAAATCATACGAGCGGTTACGTTTCTGTGGTCATTTCTCTCGACCCGTTGCATACAAGTGTGTCTGTCAGTCCATTCAGTTAATTCTCACATTTCATGAACCCGTTTCTTAGTCACCCGAGCCTTCCACACACAAGGTTCATCTTCATTAGATCTACACACCACTTTGCATAACTTTTGATTAGAATCTATTGTCCGAACCGCCCTCAGCCTATCAACGTTCCAAGCCAACAGACCCCATTGTGCTTCTTCCTTGCTCCTAAAAACTGTACCCAAATGTATGGTCGTAATGTCGCCATTCCAAGATGGAAGAGCATACTCGTTCTCATCTATCTTCGATGGATCCCATTCACCCATCTCGCGATAAATGTGGCGACCACCACTAGGAAGAGGGTCTTCCTCTTCAATCAATTCCGGTTCACTCTCTTCATTTATCGATCTGTCTGATTCGATTTTGGAGGTCTCATCTGTGAAATCATCTTCACCAGGAATGAAATCTTCTTCTTCTCAGTTCTCATTTTCCCATTGCATTGTTGAGCTTGTACCTTCTCCAAAATTACGTAGATGGGAAGTCGACGTACCCTCAACATCCACCTCTCCCCCGTAACACCCCACACATCCTCAACCTGTGTAACCGGTGTAATTGCCTCCAACGATAAATGCAAATACACCATGGACATAAGAGGAAGGTAATAAATATACTGAAGAACACTTTCATTATTGAGTCTTAAGAAATTCAACGAACCACCGCGTTGCTCATTATTAAAGTAATCTCCTTCATGTCCAACCTTCTCCGAACCAACAATTTTCATTAATCATTTCTACCAATTGTTGATATGATATCCTCTCCGGAATAAACAATGAACTATCGGGACGATCTTTAAATAAAACAAATTCACTTAACCTTTCCTTACCAAAATGTCAGTACAAATTAACAAAGTATGGACCAGAATATGCCATTAATACCTGTTGCAAAAAGACACTTTCAATTCTTCCCAATTACAACAACACATAATGTCTAATGTCTAATCCAACACTAAAAAAATTCAATTATTTCGGATAAATTGATAGCCCTAATTCTAACCCTAATTTCGAAAACCCTAAACCCAACAACAACCAACCAATACACAATTAACAATTTACAACAAAATTCCAATCTCCAATTCAACATATACACATATTCAATAAATAATTAACAATTCTCAATGTTCAAACAACACCACATTCAAACATACTATAACAATTCCAATTTCCAAACAACTCCAAACAATGTAAAAAGTTAAGATAAGCCAATATACCTTGTGCGAATGAATTAACCAGAAATGATACTCGTGTCGTTGTTGTCGATTTGCGTCGGGTAGGATTGGATCGCGTTTTTTTTTTTTCCTGAAGTTCTCCGCTTCAAACTGCTCGCAGCAGAAAGAAAGAAATGGAAAATGGGAGCTGTGCAAGTGAGGGAGAAGAGAGATTTTTTTTTTTATATATTTCATTGTAAAACGTATTCTGAGAATACGTTGTACTTATAATTATTTGTAAAACGTATTCCCAAAATACGTTTTTGTTATTTATTTTTTTTTTGGTAAATTTAAATTTATAAACGTATTTACTAAATACGTTTTATAATTACTATTTTTAATTCAATTCCACTATTACACGGAAAATTATTATTTTTTTTATTTTTTAAAAATATTTGTAAAACGTATTACGAGAATACGTTTTTGTAATAAAATTTTATTCGAAAAACGTATTATCAGAATACGTGGTTTTGATTTTTTTCCATTTTTTTTTGTCCACTTATTTTTTTCTTTTTTTTAAATAAATAAATCACTTTGATTAATGTTGAACAATTTAAAAACAATAGAGAAGTTCAAATTTCTTTATAATTAGACGGGATAAAAAAAGGAATTTCAATTGTAATTGTTGTGCTTAAAACTAACCTAATAAATAAACAGTTGATTGCTTCAGTTGAAAGTGGAAACAAAAAAGATAAACACATCTCGTCTTTTGGACAAGTTGTAACACAAGTATTAGAAGTTTAGAACAAGCCAACATTCCAAAAATTATTTAGCTCTTTTCCCTAATAAAAACAAATTTCTTATTTCCTCTCTCCACATATATGTGTATTGTTGTGTAAGGGACTTTTTTAAAATTATTCATATTATCAAACTAAAGTATTATTTATTTAAAAATAAACTAAAAGTATTATTTGTTTATTTATCATATTAGCAAAATGCCAAAATTACATTCTCCTCTATCTGCTATCATTCTGTGAATTAATTCCTCCCTTGTTCTCTCTCTCTCTCTCTCAATTTCTGCATATCTACTCTTGTGTGTAAACACGCACGCCGTATTTCTCTCTTCATTCGATTTTGGGCAGCGTAAACTTTTACCTACTTTTTTGTGCGCGATAATATCGTTTCTTTGCAGCTCGATCTTTGTCTCAATTGACTCCACGCACTCTAATTATTGAGCTGGTTTTTCTTTTGCTTTTCATTTCTTCCAAGTTTCTTTTGACGGAAAAGGATCTGCAGAAATCCGATTTATTTCACAAACAAAGATGATCGTGATGGGTTTTGGGCAACTGGGTCTTTGCCAATTTTAGCAATTCTATAATTTTGGCCGAAAGGTTGATTTTTTCTGGCTTCGTAGGGTGAAACATCTTTTTTCTTAACGATTTTTTGGGTATTCAGAGTCGGAGATGTTCTGAAAGGATTGCCAGCAAACTTTTGAGAAGACCCAGCTGAATTGAGGGGGAAAAGAAGAAAGAAAGAAGAAAAAGGAGCTTGAAGACAACACCATAACACATGTCAACGGTTGCAATAAATGCTGCAAAGACTGAATCAGGGTCGTGCTCAAGAGTCCCTCGTCGCTTTGAAGATCTTAGAGGGGTGCAATGGCGCATAGATTTGGGGATTTTACCATCTTGTCCATCGGCTTCCATCGATGATCTTCGTCGGGTTACTGCCAATTCAAGGAGGAGGTATATGTAGTTGACTCTGCAATTGGGTTATTTGATTTTAATTTTTTTCAATTCGTGGTGTGGTCATCGCCTCTCATGTTTTAATACCCTATAATCTCAATGAAGTGTTTGTTAGGTTGTGCTTACCGTTAAATAAAGATATTTCTGAGGATTAAAGAGACTATGTTGTATGTTATTTTGTACTGGATTCTATTAAAATGTCATCATGATAAACTTATTGGGTAACCATCAGTTTTTCTGATTATTGGTAGTTGGCAACAGGTTTTCTGATTATTGGGTAGTTTGTTAAGAAGAGCTTGTAAACTCGAGTAAGAAGTGTTGGTCCCCAAATTCCGTTAAGTTGCTCTAAGTGAGTGAACGTAAAATCAACTTTGTTGTGGTTAGCTTCTTTCTGCTGGTTTATGTGGTAATGCTAATTTGACCATGTCAAAATGTTTAATCATCACATTGTCATTTTCTAAATAAAAACTAGAAGTTAGCTGGAAGGCAATTTGTCCTGGACAATTTAGGTTTACGTATATCTCAAGTTAGAGCTATGATCTTATGCAGGTATGCTGCTTTGAGGAGGCAGCTTCTGGTTGATACGCATGCGCCAAAAGATGGAAGTAGTTCTCCTGATTTTGTGATTGACAATCCATTGTCTCAAAACCCAGGCAAATTATCTCTTCTTTATGTATCAATTTTCTTGAATAACATGGTTTGCATGGAAGTATGTGTGTGATAATATTTAAAGAAAGTGAAAGAGTAATACCATGCTCATGGTCATGTCGGATATTTCTGTTTTGCCATCTTCTTTTATATGCATTGCCTAATACTCACTAGTTCTTGTTTCAGCCATTTTATTAATTTTTTTATCTGTCCCTTAACCCATTTTTAAATCTCGGTTTGGAGTTGGGAAAACTCTGAATAGTATGTCATCTTTACTGTTTCCCATTGCTAGAATTCCCAAGGTGCAAAGATAGCTGCGTTAATGCTTTGATTTTAATCTGCAAATTTCTAATTGGTTGTTTTGTTTCTGATTGTTCTCTATCTCAGACAGCATGTGGGGTCGATTCTTCCGAAATGCTGAACTGGAGAGAATGGTTGATCAAGATTTAACACGTTTGTATCCCGAAAGAATTGGCTATTTCGAGGAAAGCAGTTGCCAGGCCATATTAAGACGAATCTTACTGCTTTGGTGCCTTCAACATCCAGAGTATGGCTACAGACAAGGTATGGTGAAAACTAGTCTTACGGTGTTGACATGTTGATGATTCTGGTGTTTGCTCAAAGTAAAACTAGTCTTATGGTCCCACCACTTAAGGAATTGACTTTCAGGAGAAATAGTACTTTTACGGTGGTCCGCCATTCCTTAGTTTTAAAAAATTACTAGTCCCATACCCGTGTACTACACGGGTGTTGAGTTAAGAAATATATGATATAAAAGTTATTGCTAATATAAAATTTTTATTTAAAATTTTGATGGACTAATTGATGAAATAAAAAGAGGAATAGAAAGTGCATAAAGTGATTTGTAAATCATAATTTAGGAGAGAAATATATGAGAAAATTATAAAATAGTAAAATTGTTACTTGCCCAAGTTACGAAGGAAATTTGTACTAAGAGAAAAAAAATTAACAAAACTAAATGTACATTTACCAAGTTTGAAAAAAGTTATTTATGTCTAATACCAAACCTAATTCCAGAGCAAAAATGAATATACAAACGACATTCGGAAGCATAGATTTTCGCCATGCCAGCCTCCGAAGCGTGTGAGTCTGTCACTTAGGCTCAACACGTTTTGAATTAATATATAGGGAGGGATCTGTCCTGTGATATTGATCCATGGTGTACTTTATTGCGACACATTTTGGGCGTACAGAGAGGAGCGAAACCCGGTTTTGTATCTTTATTACCAAAACTCAAAATATCTGTCCTAATAAATTTCTGTCTTCTATCTTAAAGCTATCTATCTCTTTATATATTTTTGCAGGAATGCATGAGCTCCTAGCTCCCTTACTATACGTCCTCCACGCGGACGCCCAGCGCCTCTCGGAAATCCGCAAACTCCACGACGACGACCACTTTCCCGACAACTTCGACTACGGAAGCCCAGCCCGAACCCAAGCCCGCGCCCCCGACGAGCTCGACCCTAAGACCCGAACCCTCGTTCTGCTCAGTGACTCGTACGGCGCCGAGGGCGAACTCGGCATTCTCGCGTCCGAAAAATTCCTCGAGCACGACGCCTACGCAATGTTCGACTCCCTCCTCCTCGGCGGCGGTGGGCCCCTCGCCATGTCAGACTTCTTCGTCCACTTACCACCCTCTCGTGGGCCCCACTCGGGTTCTCCCCCCGTGATTGAGGCCTCCGTCGCCCTCTACCGCCTGCTCTCGAAAACCGACCCATCTCTCCACGCACACCTCGTCGAGCTCGGGGTCGAGCCGCAGTACTTTGCCCTCCGCTGGCTGCGCGTGCTCTTCGGCCGCGAGTTCTCGCTCGACAACCTTTTATCCGTGTGGGACGAGATTTTCGCGAGGAAGAATACGAAGACTGAGAATGCGAGGGAAGCTTTCGTGTGTGCTTTTGGGGTCTCGATGATACTCCACCTGAGGTCGTCCCTGCTGGCGACTGAGAATGCTACCGTATGTCTTCAGAGGCTGCTCAACTTTCCGGAAGATGTTGAGATTGAGAAGCTTCTGGAGAAGGCAGAGCAGTTGCATGAGCTGGCAATGAGGTCGAATGAGCCGGTTAGGTCTGTGCTCGCGAACAGAGGCCATAGCCTGTCTCTGGACTCGCCTCTGAGCATGGTGGTCGACAGCTACTGGGAAGAGAAGTGGAGGGTTCTGCACAAGGATAAGAAGGAAGAACAGAACAAGAAAGTGGAGGAAGAAGTTCCTTACCGTAAAAAGGGTTGGTCTGAAAACGTGGGGTTTCGCCTCTCGAGAACTGAGTCTGATCCTTCCCCGTCGAAGAAGAAGGACAGGAACAGAATCCCGAGGCCGTCTGTGAGAAGAAATTTGCTGGAGGATCTTGAACGGCAGCTAGGTTCGGATGATGGTCAAGATGTTGTTATAGAGTGCAATCAGGATAATAACGAGCATCTTCAAGAGTCGATTGAGGTTAGCGCCGTTAATAATTGCGAAATCGCATCAAGCGAAGAGAATTCTTCCAATTTCTCAGACCCAGTGGGGTCCACGAATGGAAACAGTGACAATGAGAATGAGAATGAGAGCGAGATTAGTGTTAGGTCGAACTTATCAGTGGATGATAATGATTCTGTGTCGTGTGTAACTAATCTGGAATGTTCTCCACTTCCTCTCTCGGACCCACCTGAAGGATTGTCTTCTCAAATTATGGAAAATGGCGAGTCTTTGGAGAAATCGGCAATCGGGGCTCCGCCCAAGGAGAGAAAGGTGGTGTCAAGTAAATTTCATTGGCTGTGGAAGTTCGGTAGGAATGGTGGAGAGGGGACATCAGAGAGAACAAGTGGTTTTATGGATGGGAAAGGTTTAAATGGTGAAGGTTATGAGAAGACTGTGGGTGGGGTGTCGAGTTGTGGGACGAGCAAGGGTGAGACAGTCGATCAGAACTTGATGGTTAGCTTGAAAAATCTTGGCCAATCCATGCTTGAGAACATTCAGGTATGAATCTAAGCTGAATCTCTTCAGAACTTTGTTTGTGCTAATGAGTGGGATTTTTTTCCCTGTTTTCTGAATATATATTGATAGTCTCCNCGTAAAGTACAAAAAAATGGTTATTTTCACAACTGCAACTGCAAGTACTTCTTTATATTTTGCTTCAATTTGATAAATGAAACCTTCGATAGGGCAGTAGATAGATGGTGTTTTTTACCGTAACCTGATTTTGGGCTCCTCGAAAAAAATTCTTAAATCGCTTGTTTTTGAGCGTGCAGGTGATAGAGTCTGTGTTCCAGCAGGATAATCGGAATCAAACGGTATCCTTGGAGAATTTGTCAAAGAATGGTCTCGTCGGGAAAGGACAAGTCACAGCCATGGCCGCACTCAAGGAGCTTCGAAAGATCAGCAATCTTTTATCTGAGATGTGAAGCCTATGTATTCATTTAATTACATCATATCTCCGATTATATAAAAATAAAATTAAAAAAAAAAAATGGATTCCCTCCTTTTCTTGTATCTAGTCAATTTTGTGGGATATTACCTTAAACTCAGTGTAAATACAGATATCCTGCTGTGTAAAAACAGGCACGATTTATTTGATTCAAGTTATCGGTTTTGGATGTCATGTTCGAAATCAGCTATAGATTTTAGCTTGAGTTATTTATGGATAAAAAGCTTTAGTTAAAAATAAACGACGACGTTCTCATGTTCGCTTGAGTTTTTTTCTTCTCTAAACCAGCTTCCAGGAAAAAAGAAAAGATGATCTTATTATCATTCACAATAAGGCCACTCGCTCTATTATCATCAAATCCAATTATAAACCAACAGACAAAACAACCGCTTGAAAGGCATATCATCATCATATAAATTCAATTTTCAAACTACGAAATCATTTGTCATCCTTCAGCAGCAGCTAAGACAAACAGGCACATATTACATGAAATCCATGCCTCGAACTCTTCCTTTTTGAGACAAAAATATGCTTAAAACATTAATTTAAAACTCTAATCTAAGTTATTGAATCCAGGCAGAAGTGAGGTAATGAAACCAAAGACAATAATTTGAATCTCTTTCACAATTCCCCACCACCGATTGCCGGCTTCAACCTGCTCATTTTGTTCTCCACCATGCTCATTATCATCTTCAGCTCTATCACCATCACCCGCTTGATCATTCTCGTTTTCTGCCCCTGGGCTCGTCAAATATTGAAATTTATTAGTAACTTGCATTATTATATTATATTCTCTTTCACCCAAGTACGGAAGATGGGTACGATTTTCTTTCATCCCACAAATACAGACCTGTTCCTTTAAAAGATTAGCAACCGAAAGGATAGAATCACGAATATGTAATAATAATCATTAACTCAAAGGGCATACTTGGAATATAATATACTGCTAAATTTCCTTTCCAAATAACATTTATAGATAGATGTTTTCTTGAATAAAAAACTAAGTAATTAGTCTATCTTTGTGGGCTGGGAGTATTAGCAATCATCAAATATTAGAATCTTTGAATAACGTGGTGTATAGTGCAGAAAAATACCTTTAACCAACAACTATGAAAAACTTGAACAAAATTACCTGCTAAGCCAGCATTTTCATCTCCTCGTCCTTCGGCTGCAGGCAAATTGTCCGCTCGAGGTGGCTGGGGACGAGCCACTGCCCTTTGTGTTCTTTCTGAAAGCCACCGAATTACAGGTGCAAGTGCTCCAGTTTGATATCTGCATGATGCAAGAACAGAAATATAAATTAAACCCGTTTTAAATTTTAGACCTGTATTTTGAAGGCAGTAGCAAAATTAGTCCTGTAACCAAAAAGTATGTTTGTTAAAGGGATATGCTAACGATCGAAATATTTCACGTTTGCTCGTAACAAGTTACAAAATAATCCCGACATCGTCATATTTATGTAGTTATGAGACATTTATGCGGGATTTGCTTATCTCACAGTACACTTGTTGCTACTATCCTGAAGTGCAGGACCATATTTGCAATTTTGCCTTCATGCCATGTAAGCAAAAACAAGAACTTACTTACTCAAGAATGCAATTATTACCACAAGAAGGACGATAAGAAATTGGAATCCTATGAATTAGTAGTTCCCCAAGAGGGTGAATAACAAAAAATTTATCTCATCAACTTACAAATAAACTAGTGAAGCAAAGAAAACGAGGAGAGTAAGCCTCTGTTTAGATCCATCCTGGTTAAACAAGAAGATAACCGCAGCCAGTTTTAAGATAAGCAACAGATCAAGCTGGATAGCAATTTGAAATCTCCGAACAACGACTTGTCTTTGAGGTCCAGCTTCTTGCTGTTGTTGAGGTTGTTCTTGTAGTTGTCCCTGCTCACCACCCACACCTCCATTCCCTGATGAACTTCTTGCACTGATAACAGCCAAAAATTAAAAAATAATAAAATAAAACAAGAACAAGGCAATCTTTTTGTTTATATATAGTCGATGCATTTCACTAAAAGATTTGTTGTGATTCAATTAGCGTAAAAAAAATTCCATCTCAAAATTGACAAACACAAGAAATAAGTACCTCCACATAAATGCGGGAAAACTTACGTGGGTATGTTGTAGGTGAAAGGGATAAGAGTATTGGTCGGGAACCCAGTAATGGATTGTGCGAATGGAAGAACTGGGACAGCATACAGGCCCGGCCCACGATTCATTTGGTCTTGGTCCAGTTGAGGAGGGAACAGCCCAGGAACTAAGGCAGGGTACATGATTGGGCTCATCGGGTTATTGCTGCTAAGGGGTTTTACATCATCAAATGGAGGTGCCTATCACAAATCACAAGAGATTATACAAGAATATTTATATAAGTATAATATGCCTATGAAACCCTCGTGCTTATTCTTTACTGCAGAATACAACGAGAGTTTCATGACATTCTTAGAGTCGAACAACAATCCCACTATTCCAATTTTTCCTTTTTTCTTTTTCTTTTTTTCTTGGTGCATTCAATGTTCACTATCACAGCTCCTTACGATTGAAGGCACATATTTTACTGAAGTGAATATCAAAATCTTGAGAAAGTACATGAAATTATAAGAAAATAATCAAATTTCATTTGAGAATTCAATTGCTTCTCAACTACTAAAAACTTGTAATATATGGTCATGCAGACTCAGCAAGAAAGAGGAAGGCAATTGGTAACTTTTGGACCATTCATCTACTTAAAGCTGCAACCTTTATGCTGGTACTAATTAAATTTTATTTTATTTATTTTTTTTACGAGTAAGAAGACCCCTCTGTAGTCTGTGCAGATTCCCACTGATCTCCGTTTATTACCTCAAGCAATATACCTATAGATCGACTAAGCTTATAAAATTGATCATGACTACGTTAAAAGAGTGTAAGAGGACTTTGCAATAAGATTAATATGTTTTAACTCCAAAGACAGAACACATAAACCCTCCAATCGAGAATTTATTTTCCCTGAAGTTTCCTCTTACTCCTGATATGCCTCCATACCTATCAGCCATCACATTTCATCACTATTTTTCAAATTCCAGGAAAATAATGTTTTTCCGAACAAATCATCGTTTCACAGTTATTGAATCAAGGAAGATTTACCAGCAGTCAAATGCATTCTATTAAAGGGGCAAACACCAAAATCATGCTTCAGGAAATTCACAAAAATGTTAGTTTATGCCTAATACGACCAAAATTGGCATATTAGGAAAGAAAAAGGTGAAAAAGTTTGCAATTTTATAATTTTCCCTAATTCTTTCACCCCCAGCTGAAACATCACCAATTCTTAAAAAGTAAAGGGAAATCTAGTGAAAAACGGCATGATACCTCGATCTAGAATCTTGAGAACGCCAGCATTAAGGAACAAAAAACTTAAATTTAATGTTTAGTCGATCCAGGAACATGTTATTGGACACAAGATAGACAACAGAAAAGTGGGGAATAATCACCTGGGATTGATCCTTGACGACGTCATTAGAAGAATACTGATGAGAAGATGAAGAGGGATGTGTTTCGGGGCCTTCCGCCATTGCCGAATCCTTCCCGATGATCCAAAGAGCTCTGTTTATTTTCCTCTTTTCGTTCTTGATTTTATTGACTTCCGCTTTTCATTCCTCAGTCGAAAGAGGGAGCTACTATAACGTGTTCTTTGAGCGCTTGGTCCAATAAGATCCTGCCACGTAAATGTGACAAGGATATATATGTTTTATCTCCTACTGAGTCAATATAGTTGCTAGGCAGGTCGACTCGTTGAACTTTATGATAAAACTATAAATTTACACTATAAAATTTCATAGTTTTATTTATGATATTTTTAAAGTATGATATTATCTAATGATAGACATATTTTTGAAAAGAGTATGTTGACTATTGGTAAAGCATGTCTAACGAAGACCTACCGTTTTTTTAACGAAATAATGAATATTAAATGAATAACTTAAAATCAGTACAAGACCGGAACTGACACATACTACCAAGAAAAAAAAAAACTTAACACCTATAAATACCCACAACATGTGACAAAACACTTTAAATATGAACGTACGACCAACAATGGCGATCTCATCCACTAATTTACCCATAAATGAAGCAGGCATTAGATAGCGGGCGTTCAGCAAGACTCATCGGAAAAGATCAGAGGGCGGTGGTCAGGTTGGGAAGCAGGGTTCACCGGGCTGTTCTCCAAAGGTGGACACGGTGGTCAGTGGTCGGGAGTGGAGAACATGCGGTCGTGAAAGTGAACAGAGGAGGCGGCGGCGGCTGGACTTGCAGATGATTAAGAAATCTATATAGACGACCTGTTTCCTCCACCAATATGGTTGATGATGGCTCGCCAAAAAAATTCAGGTTCTCATGGGTGGACGATGAAGATGGAGGAGACATCGCATGGCTTGCCACGCTAGCGTATTTTCTGATCAGTAATTTACTGGTCTTAGGCGGTGGACGTTTTTGAAGAAGAATGTATAGAGTACTCCGGTGAAAATTTTACTCTCAGGTCTTGAAGACAGAGGAAACGTTTTATGGTGTTCGACGGTCATTCAACATGACTAGTCGGATTTTCTGGTAGGGGATTTGCTGGGCTTAGGCGGCGAACCAGCAGATGGTGAACGGAGGGTGGTGCCGGAATTGACGCGGGTCAAGAGAAGTGGATCGATCGACATGAGAGAGGAGAGAGGAGTTAGAGCAGCAGAAACAGAAGAGAATAACGCACAACCTTCTTTTTCTAATTTAGAATTGTTTTGATGTTTCTCAATTTTTGATTTTTCATAAGCTTTTTTTTCTTTTCTTTTCTTTTTCTTTTTTTTTTTTAAAAAAAAATAAATTTGTGATCNGCATCTTTAAAAAAAAAGGAACAAATTTTTATAAGTCGTGAGCACAACTCATATGGACATAACCAATACATTTGACGTGTATAAGAGTGCTCATGCCTTACAAAATAAATAAATTAATTAATAAAAATATACCTAGAAATTACCTAAAATTCCTACCAAAACTAAAAAAATAACAAAACAAAGACTAACCTAAAATTAAAATCAAGTAGAAAAATAAAATAAATTAAAAATAACTAAATTGGGTTGTCTCCCGAAAGCGTCTTTCTTTAATATTTTTGGCTAGATAGTATTTATCGGAACTCAACAACTCCCTTTTTAATATTTTTCAACACATGAGAAGACTCATTTCTTGAATCTTGACCAAAATGTCATCAATTGTTAATGACAATTTTGGCATCTGTAAATAAAAGATATGTTCAAAATACAAATGTTGCTCTAGTTGTTTTTTTGTCCATTTGACAACATTAATATTGATGACTTTTGAACCGTCTTTCATCTTGCTAGCATGCTCGTAAATGTACGATATCTTCATAAAAGTGTTAGACGTGCGTCTTCAGATTGTATTGGAATTGGATTCGATTCAATAAAAATATTCAAATTAAAGTTATGATTCGTCCGAGGTGAAAAGACATTTAGTCTTGGATATCCATGACTATTGAATCTTGGGGAGTGTATTTTGATACAGCTGAAACTTGAGGAAATGACCAAATAACCGTTAAATATTCTACTTTTTGGTTGTATCCCAACAACAAATAAATTGAGCAAAGTTTAAAGGACAAATTGTTAAATTTTGATTTTTTTTCCCAGCTATTGTCATGGCAAACAAACATATAAGCTAAAATTTACAAGAATTTTATATTACATGCAGTCGTTGGCAACAATCATAAATCTAATTTGATCTACATAGTGTTATCATGTCACCCTAAATAGAAAGAATCCAGATTGATCTCCCCTTGTGCAACATTTCACCCTAAATAAAAAGAATTTATCCTATCTGGGCAAACAAATGAGGCAATGTACGTTCAATTTTCAAGGTCTTGGGCCCTTGTCAATTGAGGCCCAAATAATGGAGGAGAAGCCCAAGACCCATATGACCTGCCCTGCGCGGATCCATCTTCAGCCAAATTGCCGATCTGTCAACTGATACTTTTTTGTCGATATATCTAAAGGGTGTGAACAAGAACTGGTAAAGCAAACCGATAAAACGACCGCCCAACCAGTCTCATATTCAGAAGCTGTATTTTTGCATGGAGACAAATGTCACTAACTCGCACTCTTAATTGACACAAAGTCATCATTACTGCCATACTTTATTCATGTATAAATCTGGCCTTCAAGGCTTCGAAATACATATCGAAAATTCATAAAAGACATGCTAAAACAATTTTCTTTCTATCATATACACATTTCCTTATTATTCATTTTGGTTGATCTCTCCTTACTGTTTGATGATCTCTCTTTTAGCCACTGTATTTATTTTTTTGCTTCTGCATTTTTACACTTACTTAATTTGGTAACTTTACCCACACTATACAAAACATACATAACAGATGCTACTTTTTCTCCTAAAGTTATTCCTATTTCATTAATTGTGCATTTAAATTCACTCCCTTTACTATGGTTGATATCGAGTGGCAACAAGACCTTACAAGTGTCAACAAGCTAGACCTTACAAAAAGAGTATTATAAAGACTAGTACGTACCCTGTGCGATGTACGGGACATTCATATATAAAGCAATAGGGTTATCATATATTTTCCACCTCTATTAATCAGCGTTAAGTGTAGTAAAATAATTTATATATTATCTCACTAATACATTTATACTAATACAAATTTGATTTTAGTATATATATATTTATTCCTTGATATAAGAGAGAATAATAATTTTACTTATTCTTGTTCACCATATAACACTTCATTATTGTTTTATTATAAACTTTGTTGTCATATAATGTCATTATTATTTATAAAGTTATGGAAGTTGTACGTCTTCTTTTTCTTTTTATTTTATGTAATGAAACATATTTAATGCACATTAGTATTATTTATTTATGTAATCAATTTAAAGTATGTAAATAAATTTAAAATTAAATAGTGTGTAAATATTTTACAAAACATACACATGTTTTTTTTAGAATTTAATTTTGTATACTAATTAAACAAATTTGATTTAAAAAATTTCAAAAACTCAATCTCTTCTATGATCAAGATTTTTCTAATTCGCATTATAAGGATTTATAGTTTATTTAGCATACTCTGCAATGAAAATTTATTTTACAAAAATTTAATTATAGAAATAAATCAAAATAAAAAAAATAATCATGGGTGCCAATAATATACAAATAAATTCTAAAAAATAGTTAATATATTTCAATTTTAATTTTTTACCATTAGTAAAACTATTTAATGTATATGGTCATTATCTCTTAAATGGTAAATTATATTAATTTGAAGAACAATTTACTTTTTATATTTAACAAAATAAACGTAAGAAAAAATATATTGACAAAGATTAATTCACCAACTTGATTTTGTCAGATTACTTGGAAAAACAATTCTACCTAACCTGTACGATTTTCCATAAATATTTTTGTATAAAAAGTGAATATTTGTGAAAAAAGAAAAATTATATTATGGTTAAAACTTAAAATATGGTGTAATATTTATCTTGACCAAAATATTATGAACATGGATTATGGAAATCAATCTTGTAATTTATTATAATGAATATCAATGAAAGTATTACAAATATTAACAAAATAATATTTATCTTGACCAAAAAATTATCAACATGAATTATAGAAATCAATCTTGTAATTTATTATAATAAATATCAATGAAAATATTGCAGATATTAATAAATTTATTTAATTTTTTGAGCATATCTTATTTGATCTTATTTGAAAACGTGTATATGTAAGCAGTTAATGTATATAGTTAAAATGTTTCCAAAAACGGCATGCATTAAATGTTTCCTAAATTTTTTTGCTACTATTTTTAGTAAATGGTAATTCTTATTATATATATATATATATATATATAGATTTGTAAAAGTGGCATACAAAATTAAGCAATAGGGATTCTCAATGGACAAATGCTTTTCTCTAATCCAAGCTACTAAATAAGTCCATATAATATATTTTGTAAATTTTTAAGATGAGATATAATCATATAATGAATATGAAGAAAATTGACATAACTGTGTACTTTAGTTATTTTTTAAAATATTCTAACAATTTTATATTGAGCTTATTGAAAACGAATCTCATTCGGATTTGGCAATCGTTGAGGTTGGAGTAGAAGAAGCAATCAAGGCTAGCCTTCAGGACCACTTGAAGTCCCCCCAGTCGGAATTTAGTGTTGGGGCTCGGTTACGAACGTCGAATTTATGCAAGTCAATGGTACCGCACCAGATCTGAGGTAGTGTTGTAACCGAAGTAGACTACCGAACGACTGTGGGGAAGAATCTTGCCAAAGGCTCGATGTAAACTTTCCTCTCTCCTCTCTTCTATGACGACCCAACGAATGAAGCGAAGCGAAGTTCAGTAAAAAAAAAAAAAAAAAAAAAAAGGGAAACGTAGGGATAAGAAAGCGAAAGGGGACTTGTCCCTTCCGCAAGAGGCACTGAACAACAATCTCGCAGGAACGGATTAATGCAATCACTTTTGGCCTCATTTCTCCTTATGGATAACCACTCCTTGGAACGTCGAACTGTTATTTAGGACTCAGCCACTGACCGAACGAAAAGACACCATGTCTGCATTCGAACGCATCACTAAAGGATAGTCGGTTCCCTTCCTTCCTTTCTGTTCCTGGATGTCTCGTTCCAGGACCATACGTTTTTGTTACCACGAGACATATTGGCAGCCGTTGATCA
Source organism: Striga asiatica (assembly GCA_008636005.1). Taxonomy (NCBI): domain Eukaryota; kingdom Viridiplantae; phylum Streptophyta; class Magnoliopsida; order Lamiales; family Orobanchaceae; genus Striga; species Striga asiatica. The sequence goes on from BKCP01006183.1 coordinate 1,368,407, forward strand.
TTTAATTGGATCGCGGCAAGATTTTCTAGCCGAGTTTGGCTACTCGTTGGAATATATTAGAAAAAGGAAGGCAAACGGCGTGGCCGATGCACTTAGTCGAAAGGACTTTGACTTCACTTCGCTTCGCTTTGTTCGTTCAAAAAGACTTCGCCTAATTCTTTTTCATCCTAGGCCGCCTTCTAAAGATGCAATTGACCTTCTTTCTCTACTCACTTGTGCTCTGTTAATAGCAAGCGGCCTATCTACTAATTAACCCTAAGCGTAGCAGAACTAGATGTTAGGGTTCAACTCGTACCGTTTAAAAATTCGCAAAATATAAAACATCAGAACATAGAACATAGACTGTTAATTAAATATTATTCTCATTCAAACGGGAAATAATGTCAACAAAAACCCGAACTCTCTGTATACACACCAACATTTAGAATATCTTTTTATAAATATTTATATGGTAAATATAATATGTACAAATTTTATTTTTTTAAATTAATTATTCGGTCGTACAACTTACCTAGATGTGAAAAACGATAAACTGAAGACCAGCCTCGGTCACTATTTGGGCCAGGTGCAATGTATTGAACCAACCATAATAAGACTGATAGATATGTAGCATGTGAGGTGCCCTTGAAGGGAAGGTAGGTCACGTAATTTGTTTGTAGGTCAGCACACAGGAAATGAGTCAAAACCACCAAACTAAAAGAAGAACAAAAAGAATATTAATCCTAAAATCGCTTGGGAAACTGCCCATGAAGAAAATGAGGGTTTACAAAAACTGAGAAAAACTAAACGTCGATACGGATACAATGGCATCTCACAAGCAGAGTACGTCGTAACCTCGACTGACCTCGTGATGGAAGATAAGATTTTAGGTTCATGCATGTGTGTTGAAGGAACATTTATATTGATTGCTAAGATTGTTGGGTTCATTTTGGATCATACAATACAACCATTGCCTAAAACAACACAAACACTTCTTCAGAATATACATGTGATAACTCATGAGGCTGAATAAGTTCCCGACCAAACATGTCTTTTAGGTGTGCACCGCAACAAATGAAGTTCATTATAAAGACCTACCAAAGATTATCTCCTTGCTCGTCTTCCCTTCTGGTCGCCTTCTTCTTTCCACATTCCCCAAGCTCTTATATATACAATGGTTAGAACCCTGCAAAATGAGACAACACACACAAACACATAGAAAAAAATAAAATAAAATAAAAATCACAAAACATGGACTTGCAGCTTGCTAACAAATTCAAATAACTGACTAAGTTCACAGATTCTTTNTGCAAGCTGTAATAATACAGAACTGTTAGCAAATTTATGAACATACCTGGATATCAAAGTTCATCCAGAAGTTAAAGGCTCATCCTTCATCATCATCCTCAGAACTTGATGTGTCATCTTCACTGTTTTCATCGACTTGAATTTTCACCTGAACCTCAACCACCGGTATAGGATGCATGGGCGAAGTCCCTAACAGTGCAAAAGAGCTTAGATCAGTAAAATATAGAACTGTTTCCAACAACCTGTGGGTGTACTGCTAGAATCACAAAGATGAAATGCATTCATGTCTTGGCAAGCAACAATATCCCATTCTAGAACACTACCCAAGGCTCAAACTCTTCTCGGCAGATGATTAATGAACTAATAGATTAGTGTTCGATCAGTAACACAAGGAGGGAACCTAGGCAAATCTGCAGGAACATCAACCAAGAAAAAAAGAAACAAAAGGACCACCCAAAAAGATCAACCTACAGACCACTTATATCACATACTGAACCAATCTGGCCCAACCGCCCAAGTACCATACAAGCAATAATGAATTTATAAAGATTAGGTTGAAAAACCTTAAACTCAATTTCCCTACACTGAAACTCCTTTTGATGTCCTTAATGAAACCCTCCTAAGTCCAACCACCACTAAAAAGTTATAATTAACAACAATCACCAATATTTCATTTTCTTGTAAATTTTTACCCCACAATACTCAGTACCGTCCAAGCCCAATACACTGGTAGTATCACTTGATAGCGGATACCATCTGAAGATCCTAACTCAGACCAATTCAATTCCCATCATAAATTTATCAAAGGAGACAAGCTTCAACCATTTATTCCTCTTATTTCATTCTAATCAGTCTTATCACCATTTACCAAACATCCTAGATCTGAGAAGAGACAACAAAAACCCATTTCCTGTAAACAGAGACTCGTTTACCAGATCAAGCGGCCAAAACGATTGACTGCAGTCTCAATTTAATCAAGTAAACTGTAATTAATCAATTTTCGTCACCTTCGATGAAAAAGGCGGAGGAGGGCCAACCCTTTCCCGATTCGAGCGCCATCTGTTGGTCCTCCGACAAAAATTCGCCCTGCGACCGCCGTCCCTTCGCTGGATCCAGCGAGGCTAATTTTCCGAGGACCTCGATCACACTGCCCGCCGAGTGGCCGCGCATGGATGTGGCGCGCGGTGGGACCCAGTAGGAGTGCCCAGGGAGGAAGGGGAGCCAATCGGGCGCCGCCCGGCGCACGATTATGGTGTGTATGGCCTCCTCGAGCTTCCTGATGCCGGAAGTGATGACCTCAACGGCCGCCTCTGGCGATTCCGACGGCGACGATTCCAGGTCAACCTCAATTAGCTGGGCGCGGTGGGTTTTGCTGGAGCCGTGGCGGCGGTGACCGATTAGCGCGGCAGGGGGGCGGAGTGTAGAGCGGGTTCGGAATTGGGAAAGAATTCGAGCGATGGCCATGGGAGAGGAAAAGTGCAGATGATTTCTTCTTCGGGAGAGTGTGAGCGTCGGCGCACGCATATCCCTTATATATAATTTTTTTTTTACTATGCTGAATTTTAGTGGCAGACTATATATTTGGCTTGGATAGATTTTAATTTACCCACACTTTAAAAATAATTAAGTTTGAAATAACTATAAATATACTTGAGAAAGCTATCATGACTTCATATAAGAGGACGTCGAGGTCACTCGGAAGAAATCAGTTCTAGATAACTTCGTCCCATTCGTGCTGGTAGTGACGACGAAATAGACTCTGAAGTTAGTACTTATGACATCAGCAACACATACTCTCGTCTATTTTATACCATGCCCGTCGAAAATCGTAACATTCAGGTGTTCTCTTAAATATCTTTTCGTCTTGAGCACTCCATTATTGTTTCCCATTTTGAAAAATAGGTCTCTTTGATCCGATTAAAAATTTGGGTTTAGAAAAATCTGTTGTGTCTGTTGGTAAGTTTTGCCCTCATTTAGTTTCTGAGTTCTATGTTAATCTCACATCTAGTGTGAATGTGATTGGGTCTCCAAAATACCACAAGGTGTTTGTTCGCAATTGTGTCATCGAGTTTTCACTTGTTGTGATAAACTCTTATCTTGGTTTTTCTTTTGGTTGATCTGTGTCTGCTCTTGATGATAATTTGTATGAAGTGACAAATGCTCTGACAGTAGGAAAACTGACAGATCCAAATTGACTAATTGGATCCGTCCCAATCTGTTTGTCAAAAGCATCACTTATCAAGTCAATGCCCTTCAAAAGATTGGTTCACTCAATTGGGCTCACAAACAGAGAGTTACACCCATTTAGGCTCGTGTGATTTTTCGTGTACTGTGTGGAAAGCCGTTTGATCTTAGTTGTGTTGTGCTTGACTCCATTGTGTCTTTTACTTGCGTTAGTATGACCGATAAGTTGTTGCCCTTTCCTTATGTGATCTTTGGACTATTGTCCAACTCTGGGGTCAGGGGTGGGGCCATGTACAAATTTTCCCTGGATAGAATTTTCTGGGACCATGTATATACATATACATATATACATACCTAAAATAATTTTAATTATATGTATAATATTAAAATTGAAATTGAACAATGTTTATAATGTTAGTCTAACTAATTAAAATATATGTCATAATCACATCAAATAAAATTATCGAACCACTTTAAATCTACATAACCATCACATAAATATCAATTTTGAGGGATTTTATCTTGATAAAATTAAATAATTCCTTGAAAACTGAGAAATAATTGTCCATAAGTTAAATTTGTTACTAATAAACGATCTTTTTCTCTCTTTTTAATTTTTGTTTTCTTGTTGTCATAATGAAGTGTCATTGAATTTTTTAAGTCCAATTTTAAATTTAAACTAAAAAATATATTTTTTGTTAAACGAATATATTTCAAAAGAATATTTGTTGTAAAAGTACTTAAAAATAGTATTTTTATAATAATTTTTTGTTTAATATCTGCTATAATTTTAGCCCGAGTAAGTTATAAATTCTGGCTCAGCCCCTGCCTAGGGTTAAGTTAGATGTCAGGGTGGGTGATGAACTAGCACTTGCAAGCATATCTCTTACTCTTACCACCAGGAAGGTTGCCTCCAAAGTACATTTATCTGTCAAAGCATCTGATGTATGTGCTGATCTAGGGAAGTTCCTAACCCAACATATCGCATTATTTGGTGGCCTTGAAAAAAGGCTTTCTGATCAAAGGAGGTACTACAAGGAAATCCTAGGAGCTCTGAAGACTGCCCCCTTGGCTCCTAAACCTAAAAAAATGGAGAAGATAAAGGTAAAAAAGGCTAAAGCAGCTGGCACAGATGGTAAAAGGAAATGATACACAAAGGAAGTACAACCAGAGGAAGAGCAAAGAGCAAGAGAAGAAGTGTCCGAGGATGAGGAAGAAGAATCTAAAGAGGAGGAAACTGAGGGGAATTTGGTTCAGAAAGTTATGATGAAGTTGGAGATAATGACAATTCCAAAAGTCAGACTAGCACACCACCTTGTCGGTTCCTCCAACACTTGAAGTATTTATGGTTGTAGGACGATGTTTATAAGTGCATATGGGTCAAGTGGCTCTGGTTCTTATCTACTATAAACGTGGAAGTTTACTCAAGTATGCACTCAGACCACGACAGAATGATCGAGCTCTGACAAGTCTTATCTTGTCCTCGACAATTCGTAATATCCATTACACCTGTTCAGAAGTTAGTAATTGTTGTAGTAATTTTTACCGGAGTTAAATCAAAAGATTCGAACACCGGGTCGTGTCTCACGAAGAAGGTTAGCCGAAATATTATGCACGTTTATTCAAGCACAAATAAAAGAAATAAAATTCCTAAACATTCTAACTCAGATTTTGGTTTGAATTTTGATAAACAACTACGAATATAAAAACGCAAATTCAGAAAGTAGAGTAAAAACAATCAATCAACTAGAATAAGGTAGCTAGGGAATCGGGGATAATAATATTGATTTGATATGCAATTGTCGGGCAAGTGATTGTTCAGTTAAGTGATTTGAATAACCTGCTCGTTCAAGTACTCATCCTCAATAACTCTTCGTAACAAGAGAACAAACTTGAACGACAAATTAACAAGTCATTTAACACTTAGGCAATACAACTACGAACAAGCCTAGCTTATACGAGCCTATTTCACTCGGTTCCTCCCCTTTCGGTTCTAAGAGACAATTAAATTAGACTAGAGGGTGATTAACTGACTAATCAATTAGAATACCCAATATCATTCAAGATAAATCGGACTCAATTGAAAATCAATTGGAAGTTGAAGTGTCACCCTTCAACAATCCTCAATATTCAAGTATGATAAGAAAACTTAAAATATCAACTAGCATAAGAAGAACAATCAGCGAACACGACAATCACAATCGAAATCAAAATATTAATCCTCTATCCCTAGCATAAGAATTTAGCTACTCATGATCGATTCAACACCAACAATCTCATCAAACAAAGCCATAACATTCATGTATAAAATGAAAAGAAATGCTTACGATTAATAACGAATTTAATGTCGAAAAACCATAAGCAATCCAAATCCAAAAGTCTAATCTTGGAATTTTTACTATCCAAGATTAAAATCCCAATCAAAACCAAGAGAAAATATGTTTTGGGAGTGAAAAAAATCAAAATACAATGTTCAAAGATGTCTGGAAAATACCCTAAGCTCAATATTATAACCCTCCATTTCGAAATTCCAAAAAAATCGCAACTGTTAAAAATCGGACCTTAGCAGCGCTAACCCTTTAGCGCTGCTAACCACAATTTAGCCGGAAAGGCCTTGTCGTCGCTAGGTTGTTGCTAAGTTTCAAACACCGCTAGTTTCTGCACCCTTAGCGGCGCTAGGGTCTGGGCAGCTTGCGCGACTTCACGTCTTGGGCTCGTTTGAGCTCGTCCGGACTCGGAATTGAGTTCCGCTTTTCCTACATGTCGCCAACGAACTCCTCTATTAAATTATGCATGCCCGACTAATATTTTCCTGAAATCCCATCTTCCCGAGACCTCCAACCTGCACACCAACGAAGACGAAAATTCGGAAAACGACCGAAAGACACAAGATAGAAAGAAAATAGAACAAACCACGAAATAAACTATAAAATAGACTAAAACCCAACGAAAACACCTAAAGTAGGAGAAAAAGAAATGAAAAATAACAAGAAAAAACGTAACAAAAATGGGACAAACAACTCCCCCACACTTAAACCTTTGTTTGTCCCGAACAAAAAGACACGAAGAGAAAAGAAAAGAAAAACAAGCAAAGGAGCATGGATAACAGTTTCAAATAAGACAAGTCTCAAATTAATCAACATAGCCGAGGAGACATCCAATGACCAATATAACATACCTCAATTACAACTCGAATGCTACGCTTTGAAAAGACAAACTATCAAGCACGGAAGTATAATACATATATATACCTCACTCAGTTTCTTGCATGAATATGAAATGGGTTCGCCCAAATTGGTCGATCATCATGCTTCAACATAAGCTTGCCTATTGTCTATTCATACTCCAAAACAATCAAGGATAATGAATTTGCAAATCAAGAGGACTTTCGGGGTTGTAATGTAGGTATCAAAGGAAAGATGAATATAAAGATAAATGGCTCACATAAACAACCATACTCTCGAGCACAATAAATACTCGAATATCTCACCACCTATCCGTAATCAACATGAAACTAATCATTCCCACCAAAAACTCCATACACTTCCGAAAGGAAGGAGAGTGAAAGTACACACATGCTCAAACTGAAATGCAAATTAAGTACTCGACTTTTTTTTTTGTTTTTTTTTTTTGTTTTTTTACTATTCATTTTTTTTTAATTTTTCTCTCTTTTTTAGAAGGGTTTTGCTTTTTCCTAACAAGATCGAGACGTAAGGACGACATTCTCTCCCTTTTAAGTGGAGTAGAATCCTTTTCGCTCATCTTGCGAGTTCCCTTTCTCTTTTTCTTTTTATTTGTTTTGTAGTCAAGCACTAAAAATGCAATTTAAACAAGTTCTATACCTCATCCAAACACATAGTAGAAAACTCCGTCATCATAACAAGTACAATGTCAAATCTCAAGTAATTCAATCAAATCGGTTGACAAGAAACACAGTTCAAAGCTCAACGGGCTACTAATGAAAATATAAATTCAGGGGTCGGTGAAAAAGGCTAAAATGAGCTATGTCAAAGAAATGACTCAATCATTTTCACAAATCACAACTTCAATCGCTTCATTTCAAAACAGACTCAAAAAAAGTTCTGATCAGACCAATATCTCTCAAGAAACAACATAAGGCTCAAAACTCACAAAAGGTAAATAAATGTCCAACAAAACGACACATCGAGTTCATCAAAATATACTGGTCATGATCATTATCACATCTCCTCAACATCATCAACAATCCTCAACAAATCTCACAATCCACCACAATCCATACTCACAAAACACACAAAAAGGCAAAAGACTGGACACCCAACAAAAACAAAAAATGAAAACACCCTAAAAGAACTAGACCTGGTCAACCATATAAGACACATAATCATGTAAAAACTCCCCCACACTTAAAACCGAACAACGTCCCCATTGCTAATTATCAGTGTTAGGAAAGTTTACCCCACATAATCAACCAACACTCAAAACTGAAAAAAACTAAACCAAACACGAAAATAAAGAGAAGGGAAAAGATACTGGGCACAGTGACTAGACCAGTCACTGTGCAATTGTCGGGCAAGTGATTGTTCAGTTAAGTGATTTGATTAACCTGCTCGTTCAAGTACTCATCCTCAATAACTCTTCATAACAAGAGAACAAACTTGAACGACAAATTAACAAGTCATTTAACACTTAGGCAATACAGCTACGAACAAACCTAGCTTATACGAGCCGATTTCGCTCAACTTCTCCCCTTTCGGTGTTAAGAGTCGATTAAATTAGACTAGAAGGTGATTAACCGACTAATCAATTAGAATACCCAATATCATTCAAGAATAAATCGGACTCAATTGAAAATCAATTGGAAGTTGAAGTGTCACCCTTCAACAATCCTCAATATTCAAGTATAATAATTAGAAAACACTTTTAAAAGATCAACTCGCATAATAAGAACAATCAATCAACGAACACGACAATCACAATCGAAATCAAAACATTAATCCCTTATCCCTAGCATAAGGATTTAGCTACTCATGATCGATTCAACACCAACAATCTCATCAAACAAAGCCATAACATTCATGTATAAAATGAAAAGAAATGCTTACGATTAATAACGAATCCAATGTCGAAAAACCATGAGCAATCCAAATCCAAAAGTCTAATCTTGGAATTTTCACTATCCAAGATTGAAATCCCAATCAAAACCAAGAGAAAATGTGTTTTGGGAGTTAAAAAATCGAAATACAATGTTCAAAGATGTCTGGAAAATACCCTAAGCTCGATATTATAACCCTCCATTTCGAAATTCCAAAAAAATCGCAACTGTTAAAAATCGGACCTTAGCGGCGCTAACACCTTAGCGCCGCTAACCCCAATTTAGCCGGAAAGGCTCTGTCGTCGCTAGAGTGTCGCTAAGCTTCAAACGCCGCTAGTTTCTGCACCCTTAGCGCCGCTAACCCCTTAGCGGCGCTAGGGTCTGGACAGCTTGCGCGACTTCACGTCTCGGGCTCGTTTGAGCTCGTCCGGACTTGGAATTGAGTTTCGCTTTTTCCTACATGTCGCCAACGAACTCCTCTATTAAATTATGCATGCCCGACTAATATTTTCCTGAAATCCCATCTTCCCGAGACATCCAACCTGCACACCAACGACGACGAAAAATCGGAAAACGACCGAAAGACACAAGATAGAAAGAAAATAGAACAAACCATGAAATAAACTATAAAATAGACTAAAACCCAACGAAAAGACCTAAAGTAGGAGAAAAAGAAATGAAAAATAACAAGGAAAAACGTAACAAAAATGGGACAAACAACTCCCCCACACTTAAACCTTTGTTCGTCCCAAACAAAAAGGCACGAAGAGAAAAGAAAAGAAAAACAAGCAAAGGAGCATGGATAACAGTTTGAAATAAGACAAGTCTCAAATTAATCAACTTAGCCGAGGAGACTTCCAATGACCAATATAGCATACCTCAATGACAACTCGAATGCTACGCTTTGAAAAGACAAACTCTCAAGTACGAAAGTATAATACATATATATGCCTCACTCAGTTTTCTTGCATGAATATGAAATGGGTTCGCCCAAATTGGTCCATCATCATGCTTCAACATAAGCTTGCCTATTGTCTATTCATACTCCAAAACAATCAAGAATAATGAATTTGCAAATCAAGAGGACTTTCGGGGTTGTAATGTAGGTATCAAAGGAAATATGAATATAAAGATAAAATTGCTCACATAAACAAATCGAGCACAATAAATACTTGAATATCTCACCACCTATCTGTAATCAACATGAAACTAATCATTCCCCCAAAAAAACTCCATACACTACACACATGCTCAAGCTGAAATGCAAATTAAGTACTCGACTTTTTTTTTTTTTTTTTTTTTTTTTTTTTACTTCTCTCCCTTTTAAGTGGAGTAGAATCCTTTTCGCTCGTCTTGCGAGTTCCCTTTCTCTTTTTTTTTTTATTTATCTTTTTTTGTAGTCAAGCACTAAAAATGCAATTCAAACAAGTTCTATACCTCATCCAAACACATAGTAGAAAAGTCCGTCATCATAACAAGTACACTGTCAAATCTCAAGTAATTCAATCAAATCGGTTGACAAGAAACACGATTCAAGGCTCAACGGGCTACTAATGAAAATATAAAGTGCAACAGGCTAAAACGAGCTATGTCAAAGAAATGCGTCAATCATTTTCACAAATCACAACTTCAATCATTTCATTTCAAAACAGACTCAAAGCAAGTTCTGATCAACAAAGATTCCGACCAATATCTCTCAAGAAACAACATAAGGCTCAAAACTCACAAAAGGTAAATAAATGTCCAACAAAACGACACATCGAGTTCATCAAAATATACTGGTCATGATCATCATCACATCTCCTCAACATCATCAACAATCCTCAACAAATCTCACAATCCACCACAACCCATACTCACAAAACACACAAAAAGGCAAAAGACTGGACACCCAACAAAAACAAAAGATGAAAACACCCTAAAAGAACTAGACTTGGTCAACCATATAAGACAAATAATCATGTAAAAACTCCCCCACACTTAAAATCGAACAATATCCCCATTGTCAATCATCAGCGTTGGGAAAGTTTACCCCACATAATCAACCAACACTCAAAACAGAAAAACTAAACCAAACACGAAAATAAAGAGAAGGGAAAAGATACAGACGTACAGGGCATAGTGACTAGACCAGTCACTGTGAATCCGGTGGTGCAGGTGGAGGGTAGAGGTAGTCAGGCCCCGAACAACGGTGGGCCTCTTTCAACTCAAATCTCTCACCCCATTCGGATTGGGGCAGCTCTCTGGAACTCGGCTCGGGAGGGGTAGTGTGGCGGTTGGTATGACGTCCCATCTCGACGTGTGCACGGTCCCGCAATGACCTCTTCGTCTACTCTCGCATACACGCTTCCTCAGTCAGCTACTCAATAGCCCTGAGGGACATGCATTCTTCCACAGAGTTTGCCTGCGGCTCAGGCTGAGTTTCTCGAATGGAGATGGCGATGGACTCGCCCAACACTGTCATGCTCGCCGTCCCCTTCCTCACATCAATAACAGTTCTAGTGGTCGCCATGAAGGGTCGCCCGAGGAGGATGGCGTGCTCCTTACTATTGTCTTGGACGTTCCCCACATCGAGCACAACGAAGTCCACAGGGACTATCAGCTTCTCCACTCGGACGAGCACATCCTCCACAATCCCTATGGGGTGACGGAATGAACGATCTGCAAGCTGTAAGCGCATCTTGGTGGGCTTCAATTCTTCGAGCCCGAGCCGATGATAAACTGCGAGTGGCATAAGATTAATGCCTTCTCCGAGATCAAGCATCCCCGAAACATCTTGTCCACTCCTGAAAGCTATGTTGATCACAAAGACACCGGGGTCTCTTTCTTTCTTCGACAAGTCGTGCTGGAAGACACTCGCCGCCTCACAAATTATCACCTCATCATCATCGTCGAACCGCTTTTTATTCGTGGCCACTTCCTTGAAGAATCGTGCATGAGCCGGTATTTTCTTCAACACCTCGGGAGGAGATAGGTGGACATTGGCCTTAGCCAACATCGCATGGAGGTCCCAAACCATTCTGCGGCCCTTCTCCTCCAAGAGTCGGCTGGGGAAGGGGATTCTCGATCTGTAAGCATTCGGGGATAAGTAGGCTCGGGTGGTGGTGTCACTGGGGCTTTTTCTGTTCTCTCTTGCTCATTCGGGCCCTCTTTTTCTCCTTTCTTCTCTTCGGGCATAATCACAGTCACCACATTTGCATGCTCGGGCTGACTCGGCAACTTTTCTCTGTTCAGTTCAGTCTCAATGGTCCCAACCCATGTGGCTAGGTGGCCCACTTGTGTCTCAAGACGCTTAATGGAAGCATCCTGGTTGGTGATAAAATTGAGAATCTTGTCTAGCTTGTCGTCCATGCTCGGTGGGGTTGGTACGGTTTCTGGTGCTGGCAGCCTTAACATTTGTCCCCTATGTTGCTGTTGATGAGGGACAAAGATAGGCTGAGGTGGCTGCTGGAAGTTGTTGTTCGACCAAGAGAAGCTTGGGTGGTTTCTCCATCCGGGATTATATGTGTTCGTGTACGGGTCATTCCCGGGCCTGTTCTAATATCCTTGCCTGCATTCAGTTCAGCTCCTTGCCACCCATAGTTCGGCTCGATAGCCATAGGGCACACCTCAGAACTGTGTCCGTGTACTCTGCATGCTCCACAAGCATTTACTGCCATCGTCTGAATCGGCGAGGAACTTCGAGCATTCAGTAGCCGCATCTGTTCCGTGAGCTCGGCTAACTGCTGGGCCATGGCATTATTACTCGAACCAACCTCATTCACTGTAGACCTCTTCCCACGGACGCTCTTCTGAGATGAGTTAGCACTCATCATCTCATATATCACCATCATCTCCTCCGCCGTTCTTGCCCCGATGTCACCTTCGGCTGCATTATCCACCATGTATTGCAGGTTCTGTTGGAGGGAGTCGTAGAAGCAATTCACTAATAGCCCTAGAGCGAGGTTGTGGTGGGGGCACTACCTCTGGAGGTCTTTGAAACGTTCTCAAGCCTCGTGAAGAGGCTCGTTTGGCAGTTGAGCAAAAGAGACTATCTGGGACCGGATGTCTTGGGTCTTCTGATGGGAATAATACTTCCCGACAAATTTCAAGTAGACTTCAGCTCAAGTTGTTAGAGAATCCGGGGTGAGGGTCATGAACCAAGCCTTGGCCCGGTCCTTCAGAGTCTTTAGGAAACACTGCATTTTGAGTTGGTCCTCGTTCAGCTCGTGTAGAGGGAATGTCTGGAGGACGTTGTAAAATTCCCGAAGAAAGTGGAGTGGGTCTTCGTTGGGGAGCCCGTGGGATGATGGGAGCTGATTGTAGTGGATCATCTTAAGCTCGTAGTTCCGAGCTTCTTGTGGCAACCGGATGCATGAAGTGATTGGCCCGATCATGGGTTGGGCCAGGTCTCGGAGAAGATCACGAGGAGGTTGTTGAGCCATCTCTGATTTGGTGGTTTCGGATGAATCGAGGCTGAGTTTGTAAAACAGCTCACTCAAGTTCTCGGGATTGATTTTGTCGTTCGGTGTTAGTATACGTCCACTCCTGGTACGCATACACTCAAACAACAAAAGGGGTTACAAGCACCAACGATAAACAAGAGAAAATAAATGAAAACAAAAGGCAAAGAGAGAGCTAACAACTAGACACGATAGGAAAAATAAAGAGAAACACCGAAACAAGAAATCACAAGAAATAAGAGAGACACAAAAGGAAATAAAAACAATAAAAATAAGAATAAAAATAAAGTGAATAAACGCACAAAATACGTCCTAAACCCTCCCCAGCAATGGCGCCAATTTGTTGTAGTAATTTTTACCAGAGTTAAATCAAAAGATTCGAACACCGGGTCGTGTCTCACGAGGAAGGCTAGCCGGAATATTATGCACATTTATTCAAGCACAAATAAAAGAAATAAAATTCCTAAACATTCTAACCCAGATTTTGGTTTGATTTTTGATTAACAACTAAGAATATAAAAACGCAAATTCAGAAAGCAGAGTAAAAGCAATCAATCAACTAGAATAAGGTAGCTAGGGAATCGAGGATAATAATATTGATTTGATATGCAATTGTTGGGCAAGTGATTGTTCAGTTAAGTGATTTGAATAACCTGTTCGTTCAAGTACTCATCCTCAATAACTCTTCGTAACAAGAGAACAAACGTGAATGACAAATTAACAAGTCATTTAACACTTAGGCAATACAGCTACGAACAAGCCTAGCTTATACGAGCCTATTTTGCTCGACTCCTCCCCTTTCAGTTCTAAGAGTCGATTAAATTAGACTAGAGGGCGATTAACCGACTAATCAATTAGAATACCCAATATCATTCAAGAATAAATCAGACTCAATTGAAAATCAATTGGAGGTTGAAGTGTCACCCTTCAACAATCCTCAATATTCAAGTATGATAATTAGAAAACCCTTTTAAAAGATCAACTCGCATAAGAAAAACAATCAACGAACACGACAATCACAATCGAAATCAAAACATTAATCTCCTATCCCTAGCCTAAGGATTTTTAGCTACTCATGATCGATTCAACTCCAACAATCTCATCAAACAAAGCCATAACATTCATGTATAAAATGAAAAGAAATGCTTACGATTAATAACGAATCCAATGTCGAAAAACCATGAGCAATCCAAATCCAAAAGTCTAATCTTGGAATTCTCTCTATTCAAGATTGAAATCCCAATCAAAACCAAGAGAAAATGTGTTTTGGGAGTGAAAAAAATCGAAATACAATGTTCAAAGATGTCTGAAAAATACCCTAAGCTCGATATTATAACCCTCCATTTCGAAATTCCAAAAAAATCGCAACTGTTAAAAATCGGACTTTAGCGGCGCTAAGGGGTTAACCCCAATTTAGCCGAAAAGGCTCTGTCGTCGCTAGCGTGTCTCTAAGCTTCAAACGCCACTAGTTTCTGCACCCTTAGCGCCGCTAACCCCTTAGCGGCGCTAGGGTCTAGGCAGCTTGCACGACTTCACGTCTCGGGCTCGTTTGAGCACGTCCGAACTCGAAATTGAGTTCCGCTTTTTCCTACATGTCGCCAACGAACGCCTCTTTTAAATTATGCATGCCCGACTAATATTTTACTGAAATCCCATCTTTCCGAGACTTCCAACCTGCACACCAACGACGACGAAAAACCGGAAAACGACCGAAAGACACAAGATAGAAAGAAAATAGAACAAACCACGAAATAAACTATAAAATAGATTAAAACCCAACGAAAAGACCTAAAGTAGGAGAAAAAGAAATGAGAAATAACAAGGAAAAACGTAACAAAAATGGGACAACAGTAATCTTGGCAAAGTACACAGGTTTGTCACCGTCATAACAACATCCCTTAGATTTCTTGGCGTCCTAATGTGGTTTGGCTTGAGAAGCATTTTTGCGCTTCTTACTCGAGCTCGACTCGACCAAATTTGCTATAGCCTCTAACTCGCTCCATTTGACCAGTACTTTAGATTTTCGATTATCTTTTTCTATTCGAAGACGAACTATCAAATCCTCTAGTTTTATCTCTTTGCGTTTATGCATAAGATAACTCTTGAAGTCATTCCACAAGAGAGACAACTTTTCAACAATAGCTATCACTTGAAAGGCTTCGTTCACAATCAATCTCTCGACCAATATATCATGAAGGATTATTTGAATCTGTCAAACTTGGCTAACCACTAACTTGGTGTCAACCATCAAGTGCTTTAAGAATTTACTGACGAGAAATTTCTTAATCCCGATATCTTCCATCTTGTACTTCACCTCCAAGTAATTCTATAATTTCTTGGTTGTCTTAATTGGACTATACACATTATATAGTGTGTTGTTTAGTTCGTTATGTATGATATTTCTATACAGGAAATCATCATAATACCAAACTTCAGAGATCGTATACTCTTGGACATCGGTCTCACTTTCGGAGACGATCAAAGGGTCCTCTGAAAGAAAACGAAAGAAGAAGAGAGTTTGAGGTAGAAAAACATCTTTCTCTGCCACCTCTTGAAATCGGAGCCATTGAACTTCAGAGGTTTCTCACCTTGGATGGAAGTGACTACCATCGGGTTGAAGGGATTAGTAGCCGGTGAATCGGTCGATTAAGAACTTGATAAAAATGTTTGGTTTCCATCTTATGAACTCACAAAATTTCGTCTTAAGTTTGTTTATTTGCGGTTTCTAAATATCGAGGAAATGGCTAAGGGGAATGAAGAAAACAAAGACAAAATCAATGTAGAGGCACGTAATAGTTATGTTCCCCTTAAGACAAAATTGTCCCGTAACATACCCACGGTTAGCGGCAAACGCTTCCAAGATACAACGACTTTTAACTTGTATATAGCGGTATTTTGAATATATATACAAGCCTTCGGCGAACAATACTATTGTCTGAAACTTTCAGGGCTTAGTGAAAATATCAAAGAACACAATATGTTTTACTTTAAAAATGTAATGCAAGAGCTCTTAATATTATGATTTTTAATGATTTTAAGATGTAGAAAAACACCTACATAGGTTTTAAGTGTCAAAATACACCTTTTGGGACGTGCCCGAACAGCCAATTGCAGGCAGGCTCGTACGAGCTCATTCAGACTCAAAATCAAGTTTTTATTTTTCCTACTCGTCCCCAACGAACCCTTCTAGAGTTCTCGCATGCAAACTGCATGAATAGGTCTCGTTTGGCTTATCCTAACATTCGTCAAAGACACAATATTGTGGGAATCCAATAATAAATGAGTCATTTAAAATCAACTGTTCAAATCTTATATTTCCCACATATACAACTTAGAATTAATTTATTATTCACCTTAAAATGGTTTTGAGTTCTCAACTTACGAAAAATGAAACCATAAAATTGGTACAAAATCAATTTTTTAGATGATTTTGGTGGTAGGTTAAAGTTCAAATTTCTTAGCATAAGCAAACATGGATCTCTAATGCATAAACCAATAACGGGGGACACTTAAATGAAATATCAATTTAAGCCTCTAGAAAAAGGAGTCCAAAATATTTGTTTCAACTCTTAGCATGGCTAGTCTACACCTTCCTGAAAACATTATATCAGTGTAAGAAAATCTATGAATTCAAAAGAAACTAAAACTCAAGATGTAAACTACAAAAAAAGAGGAAGAGGAAGCTAGCTAGTTGGTCTGTTCGCGCATCGTCTTCAATCATCGGAGGAATTTGGTGTTCTAACAAATCGTCCCTACAAAATCAATAAGTAAAAGTAAATATGTTAGAAGAACATAACATTTACTCCACAAGTTCAAAAACTGAAACTTTCATCAATATATTAGCATGGTACGCCATATATGAAAATTAGCGGGATATATCTTGCATTTAAATGTTGTTTAACATAGAATATGTGCATAAATCTTATTATTTTGTGCATTTGAAACTTGAAAAATTCGACAAACCTTCATCCGGGGTCGTCTATCAGCATTGACCTTGCGGACCTGATATCTAATCTTCTTGGAAAACAGGCGATTGCGCCTTTTCTCCTTGTAACGCAGCACGCTAGCCTCTCTAATCCCTCCATTATCCGAAAACAGGTCTATTTGTGCCAATCTTGCCTGCATACAAACCAATCACATTAAATCTCCTCATACCAAAAAAAAAAAAATGAAGTTCACCTCCCAATTCAACTGCACTCTCTGTTTGTAGATATAAATTAATAAAACAAGCTGAGCAACTTGTAGTTGTAATTAACTCTAATTAAGTCAACGAGTACAAATAACACGTGTAATTAACTCTAATTAAGTCAACGAGTACAAATAATGCAGCAGCTTTTGTCTTACTTTGTGTTAGTTTCGCAAGTGACAATATGAACTGCTATTTGTAATTTGTTTCGAACCAACGGGTAAATTGAAATGATTTATTTAAAAAAAATAGCATAAGTAAAAATATCAAATTTCTTAGTATAGTTATGCAGTTTTATGAAAAGGAAAACACATATAACGAGTTTCAGACAAGAATGTGTTCAATTTATTATTCCGTGATGGCTGATGCACATTAACTACAAAACATACCAAAGGTATTATTTTTCTTTTTCAAATAAGATAACAAAAATTACCATGACATGGGAAGGGACCATCCAGACAGCACTAATTTTCAAGTACTATAATTTTTATAGTTATGGTAAAATTTAATGGCAAGTCCATTGATTGCGGTCAAATTTAACACACAAAAAAAAAAAAATAAAATAAACAGAGAAAAGCAGAGCTAAAAGCAACAAAATAAAACCCCACTTCAAATAATGCAGAAATCATGATTGCCCAGAAAAGTTACTTTCTCACAAAATAAATACTAATATAATAATAATAGATAAACAATTAAAACCATCAACACATGCAACACGTGGCACGCCATCAACAGCGCCACATAGATTTAATGGCATTATTTTATTTAAAAAAGTCCCAAAAGAAAACACACCTGCACATCATTTCCGGCGACCGCCTCCGCCGCCGGACCCTCGCCGGTGAACGGCGAAGCCTTGTCTGACCACTCTCTCAGCACACCATCATAGTTCAGCTTCAGCATCAGCCCGGCCCCACTCCACCGCGGCCCGACCCCATCCTCCTCCGCCTCCTCCGCCACCGTATTATCCCTAATCTCCGCCACTTTCTTCTTCTTTTTCTTCTTCTCCTCCAGAACACCTCTCCCCGCCGCCGCCGCCGCCACCGTCGAATTCGGTTCCGGCGCGCTCACGCTCGGGAACCTCCACCAATCTTCCCCTCCCCCATCATCGACATCCCTCCTCTCCTTCCTCACCCCGCCCGGCCCGAACCCAAACCCGAACCCCAGCCCCACCGGATACCCATAACAGAATCCGCCATTAGAGTAAATACTGTAACTATCACTATTATTATTATTATTGCTCTCACTACAAACATCAAAACCCTCAATCAACTCAATCCCTTCCCCCAAATCCCCCATGATGCAATTAATCCCTTCCCCAATCTCCTCATCAAGAATAATCGACTCCGCGTCAAAATCCTCCAATCCACCGACATTCGATTCAATTTCTCCGGGGCTCTGACAAATTCTATCGAACGGGCACAATCCCCTGTTCAGCTTGTACGAAAAATCGGGCCTTTGAGTGTCCCGCAGCAAAAAGCCCGACTCATGATCAATGGCCCGAAAGGGCATGAGCAAATCGGGCGGGTCGGGTCGGATAGTGAGATCTTTGTTGTGGATTGATTTGGTGAGCTTGCTGGGCTTTTTGGGAAACAATTTGGGGTGGGCCGTGGAGAGAATGGCTGCGGCCTCGTTGTAAGTTTGGTTGGGCCGTTTTCGGGGTGTTCTGGGCTTTCGGGTCGAGATGGTTAACGGGCAGTTGCTGGATTCGGAGAGTGTGGAGGAAGGGGAAGATGAGTTTGAGATCCAAGAGGTTGAAGATGGTGATTTTATCATGTCCAGGTTGAGTGATTCGAGTCTGTATGCAGCTGCTCTGCCACCACTTAGACAAGAAGATGACATTTTTGGTGTGTAAGAAATTTCAAGAATTGAGCTGAATTGCCCTGCAATTTTTTTTTTTCTTTTTTTTTGGAAGGATATGGAAGAAAATATCAGGAGTTGATTGAAGAGGTAAAGGGAAAGCTGTGAAAATGTGTCATCAAGGGCCTGTGAAGGACAATTATGGAAGTAATAAAGAACTGAGGGGAAATGAAAAGAGTAAAATCCAAAAAGTGCAGCAATATTTTATTTAAACTAGGAGAAATTAGTAGAACCCATTTTCAAGAAAACAAATAAGAAATGAGAAGAAGCAAATGACGGTGGAAAATGGTTGAAAGGGAAAAAAAACTACATTGAAGTTATCAAAACATGAAAGAAAAATCTTTCTTGCATGAAAATAACATCAATACATAAATCCCAAGGAGCAACTTTTTCTCCTTTCCTTTTCTTTACAATATCTACTCCAAGGCAGCACACAGAAGGCAGGGGTGTACTTGAATCTATATCAGCAGAGGATACACAAAAAGAGATAAACCCAGAAATTCAAAATAAAAAAGAAGTGTTTTTTAGGATGAAATATCTAAAGCTGTAAGAACTTGTAAGGTCCGAATAAGGGAAATTTTCATTTTTCCAAGACTCCCAATGCTCTGTATTTATATTTAATAAGAAAATGCAGTGGAATAGAGAGAGAGAAAAAAAGGGAGAGACAGCATATTGGGCACACTGAGTCACGAGATAGGTCAGATAAAAGGGTCAGAATTTTCTGTAGAAACACACACTGTATTTTTTCTCTTTTTTATCTTTTTATTTTTGCTCTATATCTCACTGAAAATTAAGATGGAGAAAGTGGCAAGTGGAATGGAGATGACTGATGAGAAGAGAGGAAGATGACAAGTTTTGGCTTCTGCAAAATTTGTTGGGGGAAAATGGTGATAGGACCACATTCTACCTGTATTTTGCACTTTCTAGCAGTAAAAATGATTTGATATTACCAAAAGGCCCCCTACCCAGCAAACTCCCTAAAGTGTTTTGTCCTTTTTATTTATTTATTTATTTATTTATTAATGAGCTTTGACCTATGGATTTATTTAAATCAGGGGTTTTACTATTACAATGCACATTAGAACTAGTGAGTCCTAAATCCTAATACTATGTGTAGAGTGAGAAACTATTTTTTTTTTTTTTTCCTTTCCTAATCCTTTTTCAGTTTTTACGAAAGGAAAATGCTAATACTATGATTATAAGAAAAAAAATAGTGAAATAGCCCAAAAAAAATCCTAAATCCTAAATCCTAAATCCTAATACTATTTTTTATAATCACATCTCTCCATAATCCTTTTCTTGTCCTTTTTCGGTGTTACCTCTCAACTTATTTCAATTTCATCATAAAAAACAATATAAAATAATGTCTTGAAATAAGTATCATTTTTGTAAATAATTATTAAAAATATACCATTATATTAAAGCAAATTCTACAAATAAAAATAATTTGTTTTCAATTCTCGCTAAGCCCACACGCGGCCCACACTAACTACAAAAGGGCAGTTACGGAATTAGTGAAATATCCCAAATTCTAATAATCAAGCACAATTTCTTTTCCATTTTAATCCATTTATGTTACCATTCCCATTCCACTCCAAATTGCAATAATTTTATTGATAAAGTGTCTTATCTTCTGAGGTGGAGGGAGGCTATTGGTCCTCTGGATTTTGTGATGACGTGGACTGCTATTCATGGTATTGGTGGATTTTCACGGGTATCTAGAG
>BKCP01006183.1:1440118-1478004 GCA_008636005.1 Striga asiatica
AAAAAAAAAAAAAAAAAATTACCTGTGAGTTGGAGACTCTTTGCCCTTTTTTTCGGTTTTTTTCGAATTTATTACAATTTTTTGATGTTTTGAAGTTTTTTTTGATGTTTTGAATTTTTTTTTGATGTTTGTATCAACACAAATTTTTTTTTTGATGTTATATGTGAGCAATGTGATATATATGTCAGCTGTTTGTGCCAAAGTGTAATTCGATTTTTTTTTTATTATTTTTATATAAAAAGGGCAAAAATGTAAATTGGGGTGCGGTATTTAGCAAAAAGGGTGCGGTATTTAGCAACACCCATTCCATCGTTTGAGCACTAAAAGACTAATAAGTTAGGTTAACTTCTAATTTAATAGATGTACTTTTGGTTAGAAGTTTCAAAAGACAAACTCATACCGAGTATGAGTAATATGTACTAGGAGGAGTGACCTATTTGCAACACATTATTAGCACAATACTCAGACATGAGTGTTGCGAACCAGATACATCATTCAATTAGGTTCATTTATAATCTAATAGATGTGTTCTTAGGCAAAAAGTTCCAAAATACAAACTAAGGGCCGAAGTTTAGAAAATGTAAGATAATAATGGTTTTTATATTTAAATTGTGATGATGAGTTTGTGGAGAAAATATGAAATATAATGAACATTGCATTTTTCTTAATATTTTGTATACAATTATAATTGCAATTAAAAATTTATTTGAGATAAAAATTATATATATTCAAGTGAGAATGGTGGTCAATGAAAAAAATAAGAATACATCTTGGTCATTAGATCAGATGATCTAATGGCTAAAAAAAAGTCAAAATTCTACCTTTATTACGGGTAATGGTGTATTTTTTCACACCAAAGCAGTGGGACCCATGCCACCACACGACCACTAACACATGGGGCTCACCTTCCACCTAACCTCTTTCTCTCTCTCTCTCTCTCTCTCTCTCTCTCTCTCTCTCTCTCACACACACACACACAAAAACACGCCACATCACCACCAACGAACACAAACACATGCACACACACCCACACGCACAAATCACGCACCTACACACACGACACACGGACATCATACAGAACCACTGAGTTCCTGTTTGTCCCATTTTTGTTACGTTTTTCCATATTGTTTTGTCGTTCTTTTTCCCCCATTTTAGGTATTTTTGTTGGTTTGTAGTTCATTTTGTTGATTATCGCGTGTTTCCCTTTATTTTGGTTCTTTTTTTGTTTTTTGTATGTTTTTTCCATTTTTCTTCTTGTTTTTGGTGTGCAGGTTAGAAGCCCGTGAGGAATAAATTTAGCTCGAAAACAGGCTAGGAAATCATGGTTAGATATATGGGTTCGTTGGCTACAAGTAGGAAAAAACGGAATTCGATTTCGAGTTCGGACGAGTCCGGACGGGCCCGATATGTGAAGTCACGCACGGAAGCCATCACCTTCAAGTCAAAAGCTTTGGAGAACAGGTTTTCAAGAATAAGTTAGATTTAAAAGCACAATTATGTAGAAGGCTTCGTTAACGACGCGTAGGAAAAAATGGAACTCAATTCCGAGTTCAAACGAGCCCGAAATGCAAAGTCGCGCTGCCCAGGCCATAGCGGCGCTAAACCTGGTTTCCTAGCAGCGTTATGACATGTTAATGATGCCAGAGGCTAACAACTTTCATTCCTTAGCGGCGCTAAGGCCCTCTGCAAGTCCCAGAATGATATAAGAACCCCAAAAACTCATTTTCTTCTCTATTCTTTTCACTTCCAGCTTGAAGGGGGAGGAACCCTAGGTCCGAAAATCGCTTCCCCCCTTCATTTTCCTTCATATTCTTATTCTCTTATCCTTCTTTTCTCCATTTTTCTTCTTCTTTTCTTTCTTTCTCCTTCTCTTCTTCTTCTTCTCTTCTCCTCTTCTCTCTATCTTTCTTCTCCATTTTTCTTTCTTATTTTTTTCTTTTCCATTTTAGGGATTAAGCTTGTATTTTGGATTCAACACTTGGATTGAGATTAATTGTAAGTTTTTCTTCTTGTTTAATTCATGAAAATGGGTGAATTTGGAGAAATGATTTATTGTGTTGAATTTATTTTGTGTGGCTAATTCCTATTGCTATGGATAGGGGATGATTGTTCTTGTTTAATTCGTAATTGTTAGGCTTTAATTTGTTCATTCTTGTGCGAGTTGAATTGATTAGAAATTGATTAATTCTTGCTTGATATTTGATGTAGCCTAAGAGTGACACTTAGATTAATTTATTGATATAATAGAAGAGTGACACTTCGATTTTGCGATTGAATATTGATTTGTTGGGTTAGGGTTTGTTGATTCCGCATGATTAGTTGATTGAACACCTTCTAATTGATTTAGCGACTTTTAGAACCGATAGGGGAGGAGTCGTAGAACTAGGCTCGTACGAGGTAGACATGTTTGGAGACGTATTGTCTATAGGTTTTCAATTGAAGTACACGCTTGTCGATGTCCCTTCCCACGTTACGAAGAGTTATTGAGATTGGATTATTGGCTGGTGTTGTATGCTCGAACTTTTTCGTCTATGCTCAATCTCATATTACGAAGAGTTATTGGGGCGAACCGCTAGATGTTTAAGCGAGAGTATTAATCATGAACCGAACGATTAATTTCCCAGCTTTATGTTTCGAACTTAAATTAATTATCCCCGATTCCCTAGCTTCTTTATTGTTGTTTCGTTTATATTTTTAGGTAGATTATTGTTGATTTTATTTCTTCGTTAATAATTATTCAAACCCCCTTATTTGATTAAAGGGTTTAGGATTTTACTTTCTTTTTGTGTGAAATCAATACTGAAGCTAAATTCCGAACCGCCTTCCTTGTGAGATCAACCCGAGGAACGAATCTTTCAATTCGGTACTCGGTAAAAATAACAATTTGTACACAACAGTTCCCGTCTGAATCCTTGGCCACTTGAGGCCATCGGTGTCGGCCCAGTGCCAATTATGCACTTTGGCGCTACCGGGACGGTCTTCCACGATCCACCTCTTGTCGCCTTCCCCAATTTCGCCATTGCTGATGTGAGATTACGATGTTATGTCATCTAGTAACCGGTCCACGGCGCGTGCGATGGTGGAGGCAGAGAGGAATTATACGAGGATGGAGAAGTTTTGGATATTTCTCAATGGAGAAAAGGGTCTAGGCGGGCGATATTTTTTCTTTTTTTTGTCATTCACAATTTTGAGAGTATTTTAATTATAGTTTTGGTATAACTACAAATAAAAATAAAGTTAGTATATGTGCAAATAAAAGTTATCTTGGTGGTGGATGGGGTCATTTTCTCTCATGGTTAATGCATACCCTATGATCTCGTGGGTCTAATGTATAGTTCAATTCACTACAAATATATGAAACTCAACGAAAAGTTCTAACAGAAATATATTAGATGTTCCATTTCATTTCTCTACAAATGATCGAATTTCATCTAAAATTTCAATGAAAAACTCATTCCAACGGAACATTTTCATTGAAATCATTCCAACGGAAAGCTATATCATTGAAATATCAATTGGACTTTTTAGTGTAATATATTACCATAAGATTTTCTGTTAGAATATTACAATTTTTTGTAGTTTTGTGATATATGACTTTATATTACAATTTAATAAAACTCCTTCTTTATATGACGATGATTGAGGAAATCAATTCCCGGTTATATATGACTTTCACCGTCTCTTGTTACTCACCCGAGGGATCCAGGTGTCTCCCCTCTAAAAGTATCGAAATATTTAATTTTAATCTTTATTAAAATTTTCAAGAACTATTCTTGATATGGAAATAATTCTCAAAGTTCAAGAACACTTCTTGATTTACAACTCTTGTGATTTTTCTCTCTCAATTTTCTTGTTAATAAAAGTGTGTACATGTACATCACATATGTACACCTATTTATACTAAAACATTTAGATCACAAGATGTCATCTTGTATTTTAAAATTATTATTTTAATCAAATTAGATGGCATCTTGATCTAAATGATTTTAATAATAAAAAATGTCATTAGATCCCATCTAATAATATTTTATTATTATTTTAATCTTTAATCAAATTAAAGATTAAATATTATGATTTATAATTTCTGAAAAAAAAATTAATTTATCAAATCTCATATTTATAAAATCTCCTCTTATTATAATCATATTATAATATGGATTTGAATTTTAAAATCTAATTTTAAAATCCAACTATTAATTTAGTAATTCTATTAATTATTTAATTAATATCCAAAATATAATTAATCAATCAAATTGATTAATTTAGTATATTCCTTTAATTGATATCTAATCAAAATTAATACTTGTCAATTAATTTTAATTATTTAGAAATACTAATTTCAAATGATCTACATTCAAAATTGGGTGTGACCTTTTAGGTTCACTATTAATACTAGTAGTGGGTTTACAACTCCTTCTAATTTGAATTAATCAAATTAATTCTTATTCTTTGAATTAACTCTTTAATTCAAGAACCCACATATCATGGGAACATGTAGCAAGTAGCATGAATCTAGTATTAAGTGAATAGCGAGTAAATCTTTTCGATTACAAGTCCATACATGTCAAATCCTTTCGACATCCAATTTCCCGATTAAATCTTGGGTATGATTTAGTCAAAACTCAAATTGATTTAATAACTATGATTTCATTTTAAGTTTAGTAATTCATATATAAATCTCTATTCATCCCGCTTTGGCCAAGGACTTTGAATTACAAACTATGAAACACATAGGAAATTCACTTATCTCATAAATGTCGAATTCTTTGTTGGCCACTGACAAACTCTGTGCTAGCAATCAAAAGGATAAATCAAAGTAAAATATAATATGCACAAAGTTACTATCGTGCCTCAAGTCTAAGGATTAATCATGTACTATTAGTTGAAATTTTTAGTGTAATATATTACCATAAGATTTTCTGTTAGAATATTACAATTTTTTGTAGTTCTTAATACATATTTGCACTAGTATAATTAGTTATTTAAAAAAATTATACTTAAAAAAACAAAATGATAAACAATAGAAATTTTCGTTTTTATTTTTCAAGTATTTCTTAACATACTTATGTTTAAAAAAATTTGCATCCGTCACATGTAAGACCTATTCATATATATTTTAATATATGCAATATGAATGTCAAATAGATAATCATCAAAACTCAAAAGATGATTACTTGGATATACCATATATAAAAAAATTGATGACAAGTGTCTTGTCTTAGGCAGATATAACCCATTAGACGACATATTCTTTTCACAAATATTCACATATTCATTAGAAAACGTTATAATTTAATAAAATATGACATTTAATAGTATAAATATTTTTTTTTATTTAAAGTGTATGAAACATCAATCTGCCTAACCTGCCACACACAAATAATCATACTATACAATTCTAAAAATCCTAAACGGATTAATAAATATTATAACCTTCTGCAGCATCTATGTTTCTTTGGATGATAACATATATTCATAAATTGCTAAACAAAGTGGTAATATTTCATACAAACTACCGAGGGCAGCAAATTTCAGCGTCAAATACCACCAAATGCAAAGACAAAAAGAAAATCGCAAAAAACATCATTGGAGTTCAACAAGCACAACATTTCGGATCAAATGCCAACACGAAAACTGTAAGACAGTCGAACAAAGTCAATAAACCAAAATTTCGCTTTCTTTTATTTCTCCTAATGTCACATAAAGACCGACATACTCACTTTTATTATATATGCAAATCTCCTAAAGACATATAGCCCTTTTAATTTCCTCTAAAAAAGACATTAAACAAGGATGACGTGACCTTTATGTTGTATATGGAGTACAAATAGTCCGCACCAAAACATCATAAGCTATGTCGCCTGCCAAAGCATTTGTTGGAGTTGGATCAGTTGCTGCTGCTGATCGGGCGGCAGGGAACTCAGTTGCTCCTGAGTTAAGCTCAGGACTTGCTGAAGCAAGGTTCGATTGACATCTGAAGGGACTTGTAGCTGTAGAGTGAAAAATATTGTTCACAACACAGTAATAATAGGGACAGAAAAAAAAAATTACATAAATACGAGGTGGCCTGTTTCCCAAAAATCAAAAGTCTACCAACAAAGTTGACTTGATTTCAAAGAAATTTCGCATAACTGTAGATTGCTTCATACCACAGATGCATAAGTCATTTATTCACAAAGTTGTTATCTTTTATATTGGATCTTAAAAATATTTTTCATTCAAAATATTTTTTTACTGAACTGAAAAACAGTCATTTATTAACATAGTTGTTATCTTTTATATTGGATCTTAAAAATATTTTTCATTCAAAATATTTTTTTACTGAACTGAAAAAAAAAATTCAGCTAGCCCATTTTATCGTCATTCAGACAAGTCCTTTCCATTGAGATCCAATTACTTGAATAATTATGCTGTTCATGAGAGTAGGAAACACCGTTCCTGAAAAAAGTGACTTCAAAACAATATTCTTTTATGGAAATCAACTACCTGTGTAGCTTGCTGCTTGTCAGATTTCAGAGTCTCTTCTGCTCTTGGGGCTTGTCTTCCTGGTATATTGGAAGTTGGGAATCGTGTGACTATATTTACTGCCCGTGAAGATGGTAGGGCTTGTGAACCATTCAATTTCACCAATTTTGATGCTCTATTGACTTGGTCCATGGTGTCACTCACAACTCTCGACTGCCCAATGACAACTGAACCACGTCCTTTCAAATCCATATTTTCCAGCATGGTGGACGGTGATGAGGAGCTAGGCTGCTACCAGAGGTAAAAGAAACTAAAATAACAACAACATAGCCTTTAGTCCCAAGCAAGTCGGGGTAGGCTAGAGATGAAACCCAAGAGAAACACAAAAAGACTCGAACCGAAAGGAAGAGATCGAAAAAAAAACGAGAGAGAGAGAGAGAAAGGAGCAAAAGTCACGGTTCTGGCACGTTGATAGCGAGCCTCCAAGCGCTCCTATCCACCGCTAAATCCTTGGAGATACTCCAATCTTTAAGGTCTCTCTTAACCGACTCTTAGGCCGACCTCTACCTCTCTTAACATCCTCGACCCGCTGTAGAACTCCCCTACGCACCGGTGCATCAGGAGGCCTCCGTTGGACATGTCCGAACCACCTCAGCCGATGTTGAACCAATTTCTCCTCAATTGGAGCCACCCCGACCCTATCTCGAATATCCTCATTCCGGATTCTATCCCTTCTTGTGTGCCCGCAGAACCAACGCAACATACGCATCTCTGCTACACTTAGTTGTTGGACATGTTGCATTTTTGTAGGCCAACATTCAGCACCGTATAGCATCGTCGACCGAATCGCCGTCCTATAGAACTTACCTTTTAGCCTTTGAGGTACCCTCTTATCACAGAGAACGTCCGACGTCTGACGCCATTTCAACCAACCGACTGCAATTCTATGCCTAACATCAGCATCAATGCCGCATCCTTTTGTAGCATGGATTCCAAATACCGGAAAGTCTCCTTCTTGGCCACCACTTGCCCGTCAAGGGTAACGTAACCATCATCATGTGAAGCCATGCTGAAAGCGCACGTCATGTCCTTGAAAATTTGGCCAAATGATGAGTCAGAAGATCAGTTCCAAACATGGGCCGACTTTGAAGTCCAATCTGATTGAGTGTGCTAGCAACCTGACCAGACCCAAGAGCTCCTGCCATGACAGTTGCAGCAGTCACAGCAACTGAGTCCCCCATTGGCTGATGAAGACTGGATTGTCCAGCTGGACCGCCCAATTGTTTTAAAGGATCTGCAGCAAAGCCTTGTATAAATGCAATAATTAAAACCTCAATAAAAACATTGTGACTTTATAATTCTCCATATACAAATTAAAGAATTTCAATTGTTTCACTTACCAACATTTGAGGGAATACCAGGACCACCACCACCCTGCAAGAGAAGGAACTATCATGAAGACAAAAAGTTCAAGTTCGGCAATTACCAAGCTTTGTCTAGATGAGATAAAACAGTCCCTCGATACATTACACATTTATATTGAGATATCCCACATTATATAATAAGAATGTTAATGTTCTTGATTAGTAACCAATTTACCTGTTCACGATTCCTGTCAGCATTCTTGTCATTCTCAGCAAAGTCAACTCTTAGCTGCCGACCATTTATCTCATAGCCCTGAAGATTACGACGAGCACTTACAGCAGTCTCTCCATCCTTGTACTCACAAAACCCATAACCATTTGTTTTCCAGTATCTCTATCAATAACTATCTGAGACAGCGAACAATGATAATTTGAAAGAGAAGATTTACATCCAAGGAAATATCTCAATAACCATTTATTTGTCAAAAATTGTTCACTTAGTATGTTTTACAACCAAGTAACAAGTTGGTGTTTGTAAATATAGCTGTCGCTGACCCTTTCTTCCAAGTTCTAATATGCCAGAAAATCAATTGGAAATAGTAATATGCACAATGCTCTCAAAAAGTGCTGAACAGAACTGACTGTTAGATGGAAAAGAATTTGTGAATGTGCTGCTACCATGCATAATGTAAATGTCTAGTTATAGTTTCAGTAGAAAACTACTATACAATCACCTTAAAGAATCTATTAACCTGATTTAAACAATTTAAACATCAGCAAAACGCTGAAAAATTGCACTATCGTGCAGGAACCTGATGCTGCTTACTTTCCTATATTCATGAATACTCAAAGTAATGTTTTCAAATATCCTTATTGTTACAGGCTTGCAGACACATGATGACATATTGATGACTTAATAGTTAATTCAACCAATTAACTTAAGAATTTCTGGCATTATGCAGCCAAAATCACATCATATTGGCATCAAATACTTTCCTTCTGCACATCAGAAAACCAGTGAGGAAAATGTAAATGTGGGTAAGAGGTAGAGCCTATTGAGCATTAAAAGGACACTAATGTCCTCCTACAGGATGTGATTTCTGGTAGATTTGCCTATAGAGGATAGCCATTTGGCATATCCAATCAGCCCTATTTACTTGAATACAACTATAGTTCTCCGAACTCTGATAGGGGAAGAAAACCATAAAGAAGATAGAAGAATAACTCACCTAAAGGAAACGACCGGACTCCTCGCATATTTGAACAAGTTGTTCTTCAGTAGCATCATAGGGTATATTCCCAACTAAAATACACAGATATCAACATTGATTAGTTAAAATTATATTTTTCAATCCCTAGCTCAAGAGACACAGAAGAAATATAGCCTGACTTCGCATAAGATTGAGTTTCCAAATCTTAAAAACCAAAATTTTAAGGCATTAAATTGAGCAATTATGGTGTTGAATAGAAAAAAAAAAATCACGTTTAATAATTCAAACAAAACAGTGCGGGAGCTAGAAAATTACTTACCAAAAACGCAACGATGCTGAGACAGAGGATTGCCAGCCATCAAAGGACTTGATTTCTCATTGAATCAACAAAAAAACTACACACGAAATCATGATTGTGATTCAATCTCGTGTTCCGTATTTACTATTTGTTAAATAATATTCTCCCAGCTATTTGAAAGGAAAAACTGACCCAAAATGTGTGGAAGATTAATAGAAAAAAATGAGAGGTTAGCTTAAGCCCAAAGTGTAGTGATACAGTCGGTTATTTACAGAATGTAATCCAGCACTTTAGCCCTTGAAACTCGAGATTTTAAAGAAACTGAGCTCTAAATCAAATATGAAAAACTCGAATTTGGGATTTCCGAGCTCAGTCGAAACTCACGGTGTCCTGACGGGCACAAGGCGGTCGGCGGCAAGGGTAGACAGGTCAAGGCCGATCCCAAACAGAAAACAAGGCGGAAAAATTAAAAACAAAATGAGAGGGGAAGAGGAAAAGCGAAAGATATACAACAAATATGTAGAGAGAATAAGCGAGGAGAAGGCCGGCAAAAATTCAGGAACAACACACGCGGGAGGTTAAGCGTTGCGAAGAAGAAGAAGAAGAAAGAAGCAGAAACCGATGTCGCTCCCCGGCGTGAAAGNAAAGCCAGTGACCGGCATGCTGAGTTGGAAATTATTTTTTTTTTTATGTGACACAACAAGTCACTAATTTTTGGAGGGAATTTTGGCTACATATCTTGCCCTAATTTCGCTCATAATTTCTTGCCTTAATTCTGAGAAATAGGGAGTTTCAAATTGTTGCAAAATTCTTGCCAAATCCGGAGTCTTAAATTCTTCCTCTCAAATTCTCAAAATTTCATAGTCCTAATTGTCATGTTTCTCTTAGAAGGACAAGGTGTCCTCGTCCTCATCGGTCATTAGCCCGAAGATTTCTCTATTTTGTCACAGTGGGAAGAAAGCAAAGCTGTGAATATCGTGGACTCAAGCCAACCTGGGTAGGCGCACATTCCAGATCTTGCAAGCCGTTGTCTATCCACGGGTGTGAAGATTGGGAGGTACTCTTTTCCCTTATTGAGTCATGTTTTTTTTTTTCTTTTAAAATTCACAAATATTTTGGTATGAAACACAATACTTGCCCTAACTCAGTTTGGAGGCTGCGGTTTTTTTGCTTGAGAAGATCCCTCAATTCCTCGGCGTACTGTATATGTGATCCGGAATCTTCTTGAAGAGAAGGAGACTCTGATGAAACACGTACAGATTTTGGAAAATCAGAGGCGCAAAATGAAGATGTACTTGATGATTTCTTAGTGTTTAATTATTTTGTTAAATTATGTGTTATAAAGTATGTTATTAGATCTCTCGCATATTATACACTATTTTTGCGTTTCGCAAACTACCAATCATACTCCAAAGAAATAGTGTTATAAATTTATGCATGGTATCTTGTAATATTTGTAAGATATAAATATATAGAATACACTATACAAGTATAAAGTTATTTATCTAATTTATTATTATTTATTATATATATGTTGTTTCTAGTAATTAGAGTTATTCTTTTTATCTAAAAATTATAAATTGATAATATGTATATATGTGATGGTCATATTTATAAACATGTAACATTTATATATTGTATAAACTAGATAAAATAGAAAAAGTAACAAAAAGTTAGGTCCTAACTTGTATGAATCTACTCATCTTCATTCTTCAATATCTATGAAAAATTAAAAATATTTTATTTACTAAATTATTATTTTTTGTAACATGTATTTTTTGGTATATCTCTTTGTACCTATAATTATTAAGTGTGCGGGTAATGGGGCTGGGTAAAAAAACGAGTCCGATAAACGGGTCGGGTACTGTGTTTTTCTATTAAACTCGTACCCGACCCGACCCGACATGCGGGTATGGGAAAAAAAACCATGTATGGCCCGCGACCCCATATTTTCGGGTCTACCCAACCCAATTTTTCAGGTTACTCGTGAGTAACACGACCCAGTGGGTTTTTCTAACAAGCCTATTCGCGACGGACAAAATCATTATTAAATATAGAATTTCTTATGAATGAAAATTAGCAAAATTTGTTTTTTAGACAAAAGTGTCTACACCATATTCCCACATATATATTTCTCAAATGTGCTAAGCCTAAGAAGCAGGCCCGCACGTTTCAGAATTCTATGTGGTGAATTTTTAAGTTTTGTTGTTTGACTTCAATTAATTTTAATTTATTTTCAATACAAAAGTAGCTAGGCTTGAAATATCCATAAATATACTGAATATTTATTGTCCTTTAAGAGCGTTAACTCTCAAGGACTCGGATTAGTCAACAGGAATTAAGTCTATGTTTTAATACTATTTCTTATTGTAGACGTGATTTATAAAGTATATTTTTTTTAACAATCTTTCTTTTCAAATTATAACAAATTTACTAACTTAAATTATAAATATATTTAAAAGTTGATAATTTTTTATTTATTAACAAATTTTTATATATAATATATCAAATTAATCATGTCTTGATGAACTTCGATTTAACATCTATATTGCACATACAAAATAAATAAATAATTTTATTTATCTTTGTAATTAAAACTAAATTACCTATTATATTAGTTTAAAAATATAAAACTATTTAAACTACCTTAACTACGAAGCAGTTACCTGATATAAATTAAAAAAATTATAATATAACATGGTAATCCGTGTAAGTGACGGTGTTATTATAAATATAAATAATCATAATATATTTTTTCAAAAAGTATTTAAAAACTATAATAATTTTTGTTGTTATTATTATTTAAGTTAAAATATAATCTTCTTAACAAGTATCCGTGTAGTACATTGGCACTGTATGATATAAACTAGTAATCACTCGTGCGATGCACGGGGATATTATTACCTAGACGCTTTTTAAAAGACAATTTTGTATATAAATTGTGTAATAATGCAATGATCATGATCATAATAATAGACATATAAACATATAATTAAACTGATAAAATCATATATTATTGAACACTTCCCTATATACAACATTATTGGTTTGATTTTTTGGCACGTCATCTTCGCAATAAATTAAGATTTTCAAATTTTTTCGGTTAGTGACACGTGAGACAACAACATATAATTGTCCAAAACTGAACACTGGTTTCTTAAGAAATAAGCCAACATATAATTACGCCTGTTTTGTCTAATTCGCACCTTAAACATATATGATTTGTGAATCATATTTTCTATTTCGTCTGGCAGTTCAATGCTGGAAGAATTCTGCCAATAGAGATAACAATATGTATCATATAGTTTTTGGTGTTAATATATATAATATATAGTATAATTAAGATTAACATAACGAACCTTTTGCATGATTTCCCGTCTCAATGTTGGGATCTGTGAGGATCTCGTTATGTACAAGTCACGAATTCAATAGCAAACGTAAACCTATGCGCAGCGGATCTAAAGGTTTGACGTTGAGAATTTACAACTTAAAATTTATGTAGATCTGGTTGATCACGAACGGTTGACCGCAAATCACGTCTTGGGTTGCACGAACAAGATCAGATCAAAATCGGATCAAACGGATGCAAACAGATCAAAACGAAACTTTGCAGCCTTGGAGCTTCCGACGGCGCGTGAGGGCGCGTGAGACGTCGGACGGCTGCAATATCGGCGGCGATGGAAATCTCTCGTCGAGACGGTCGTCTGGGTATGCTGTACGTCTCAATCGGACTTCTGGCTAGTTCTGTAGGTCAAAATATATTTCGTCTCGGTTTACCTACAGATTTTCTACTGTATTACTCAATACACCCTTCTTCTACTTTACCAGTGGAGTAACAAGAAGAAGATAAAGCTCGAATAAGATCTAGAGAGAGAGAGGCGTGGGCCGTGTCTCACGTGTGATTAGGAATTCACTTCTCATGAGCTTAATGATGTATATATAGAGCTACAGTAGGGACCCTTAGGAGATTAGGAAAAGAGCTCCTTAATTAATTAGACTAACTGTGGGCCAAGCCCACTCCTCTAATTAATTAAATAATATTAACGTGCCACGTGCCACCAACATTATATTATTGCACTCCCTTTCCCTAGCCCAAATTACATTTGATACTCCAATAATAATTACTCGATTTACCTTCCCATGTTTAAGATATAATGTCCATTAATTAATTCAATTACTGACAATCAAGAATTAATTAATTTATTATTATTTCACCGAAGCTAGCGCTCGTTCATCACATTCTTATTATGCCGGAACTTAATCCACCTGCAGGGTTTAGCATAACAATCCTTCATGAACTCACTCCGGGGACATCATCAAACTAACGCACATGGTGACCGTAAATATCCTAACAGCACATCCTATATATAATAATATTACCCAAAACAGTAGGAATATTAATCCAGCGAACTGAACCTCACCCATGTGAATCAAAGTAATATATATTATATATATCTGCCTGTTTAATATCTTACGGGTTAAGAGAACGCAGTAATTAACCGAGGCCTAGTTCATTTACGACGATCAGTATAAAATGAACTTCTCCTCTCTGGGATCCTGTTCAATACATAAATGTAATAGTGCAACTAATCAATCAAGACAAACTGTACAGTTGACACTACAACCGTTCGGATGGGGTGTTCATGTCCATCTAGGTTGTGAACAACTATTCTTGTTCGCAAGTGACTGATATAGTGATCTTCGGTTCGCCCGATGACGACCCACCCTATCTAAGTGCAGAACAACAGAACGTAGAACTTGTTTAATCTAACATGATTCTCATTCATAAAGGGTAAATGTGTAATAACATGCAAAGCCAAGCTTTCAGTATATAACACTAACACTCAATGCATCACATGGCCTACCAATTATAGGTTCGCATTCATTATTCCATACAATTAAAGTCGCAGGTGCCGAATTGTCTTGGACACCAAATTGAATCTTGTAGCTATAGATAAAAAATATAAGTTAAGAAAAATAATCATATATTATTTAATTACTATTTTGTAATATATTAGTAATTTTGTTACCAAAAATGCCAAATTTATGAGCACATTTGCTGCACTTTAACTGTCCATTAACCTCCTCCATTTTGCTTATGCATCTTCTACATGAGTGGTACCACCACTCATCTATAATTGACTCCACTGTAGTACGTACCCAAACATCGATTTTCTACGTTTATAAATATACAATTCAGCTATGATTTTCATCAAGTAGAAGTGACACATAAGTATTTGTATTTATATATACCTCAGCAGTATCATAGAGTCAGTCAATAGCCCTCACAACAACATCACCATCGGCTAATTCTTGAAGTTCATATTTCACAATTACAGCGCTCTTTGAAATTAAGCGGGCCCTTCTAAGTGGGCCGACGGCAACCCTGTATAAGATATAGAGTTTATTTTTTTAATTGTCTATTATTATATATATATATATAACTATTGAATATTAAATTAATTCAAAGTAGTTTTACCTATTGCGAAATTCCACAATGTCTGGAACATTTTCTCCAGCAATTAGCCTTGTTATATCCTTTGATGAGGTAATTGCATTGTTTCTGTTTGTTAAGAAATAATATAATTCACTATTGGATAAATTAATTATATAAATTGAAGACATTAAATTTTATATACCTGTCCATGATCTTGAACGCCCTAATTGAATTATCAAAGTCAAAGGATTGCCATTGTGGGCAAGCTGACTATCAAAGTTGAGGAATTGGTCAATATATGTCCCTCATAGAGTGCAGGGCAAAACGTTTCCCCTAATTGCAAATTTAAACAAAAAATTTATTATCATAGATAGGAAAGTAACTATTACATTATATTTTTATATATGAATAATATGTCGGTGTATGTTTTAATATTACTCTGGATCCATTAGTGAGAATGCTATTAGGCTGAGCATGGGACTCGGAGAATTTCGAACCGTTCCGAAATCACTCCGAACCGAAAAATCTCCATTGACTGTTTGACTTTCTCCGAACCGAACCGAACCGAAAAAATAATTGGTACGGTTCTGGAGATTTCATAAATACCCGTACCGAGAACCGTCCCGTACCGTACCGAACCGAAGAACCAAAATTAAGAACCGAATTATAAAAATAGATGCGTGTTATTAACATATTTTGGTCAACTTTGATCCTATATAATTTGAGAATTGTTAAAATGTAAATAAAACATAGTAATAACAATTAAGATTCACTTACATTTCATG
Source organism: Striga asiatica (assembly GCA_008636005.1). Classification (NCBI taxonomy): domain Eukaryota; kingdom Viridiplantae; phylum Streptophyta; class Magnoliopsida; order Lamiales; family Orobanchaceae; genus Striga; species Striga asiatica. The sequence continues at coordinate 1,455,679 of BKCP01006183.1, forward strand.
TTTAGTAATATTTGATCTACAATTGAATTTCTCATGTTTAAAAAAAAATAGAATGAAAGGTTAAAGATTTTATTATATATATATATATAAGCTTTACTTAAAGTTGTCGATGCTTAGTCTTAGTTTATCTTATAACTAACATGGTATGGAAGGTTAAATAAATATTACTTTAATATAAAACTGTATTATATTTTGTTGGAATTTAAAATTTTCAATGTTAGTTGAATTTAGTTTTAACTAAAATTTAGGGTTACTTCTAAAGTTGATTTAAAAATAAAATTTTTAGTATGATGAAGTATTGATACATGTTGGATTAAAAAAAAACATATAAAAAATAAAATATAACTAGGTGGTCATTCAAGAAAATTCAAAAATGATAAGAAGTCTCCGAATATCCGAACCGAACCGAACTGTTCCGATAGCCCCGAAAATCGAACCGAACTGAACCGAAAAATAAAAATCTCCGAATCGGACCGAACCGATTTTTTGGTACGGTTCTGGAGATTGATTTTAGTGATCTCCGAACTTCGGTACGGTTCTGGAGATTTATCAATCTCCGAACCATACCGACTCATGCTCACCCCTAAATGCTATCATGCGAGATTGTACTCCTTTGACGTTCTTCATTTGAACTGGATGTATCTCGACCACCATTCCAATGACAAATAAACATTTATTAAATATGAGTAAAAATATTATTGACGTTAAAAAAAATTAAATAAGTGAAAATACAATAATATTTGGTAATTCAAACTCTGATATGATGATAAGATTAGTTGGACGTTCACCTTAATCTCTCTTAACTGATAATGAACACGTGTTGGTGAATTTTGTTGAGTTTGAATAAATTCAAATTGTGATGTTAATAATGTTAATCCCTCTCATGATTTACTTTAGCAATATAGTGAACACGTCTTAAGTTGTTGGGAGTGTGATTATTTTGTGCTACGTAATAATTTAATCTCTCTCTCGTAAGAGATAATGAACACGTGTTTTAAAATGAAGTTGAGTTTGAATAAATTCAATTTTTTATGTTAATGATGTTAATCTCTATTTTGATTTACTTATCAATATAATGAACACGTGTTAAGGTGTTGGGAGTGTGATTTTTTTGTGTTACGTGATAAATTCTAACTCTGGTATGATGATAAGAAAATTGCAATTTAATTGGATAATAAATTAATTAGTTAAGATGTGGAGATATTTCGTCGTGTACAAAGATTAAATAGCATCAGACTCTCTTATGGTTCTATAAGTCTATATCTATACTAATATATATATACCATGCGATTAAAAACAGATTAATATATAAATTATTGTAATATGAATTGATCAAATGTTTTCAGCCGTGAGATTAATATAATTGGTTTATATATGACATTATTTATTATGTTTTTTAAATGAATAAAATTAATTTCAATTGTGATTTGATGATAAAAAAATTTCTGATGTGATGAATTATAAAAGATTAATATATTAATTGTTAAGCAATCCACCGTGATTTTTGATTTATTTTAAACTTTTAGGTGATTACTTTTAAGTGATAAAATTAGTTGGATAATAAATTAATTAGTTAAGATGTGGACATATTTTGTACGTTTTGAATAAATAAGCTATGTTGAATTCAAAATATGATTACTCTTAAATGATTAGATTTTCCATCATGAGTTATCCAAAGATTATTGTTCCAATATTATCTCTACACCATTAATTTTGAATTCAAATTGTGATTTTTCCATCAATAATAAACTACACAATTATTCTTTTCAAGCCTTCTATAAATAGAATGTCAAAGGTATTATTTATTTGGTCAAAATTTTCCAAAAGAGATTTATCCAACAACCTTCTTATATTAGATAGATAAATTATTATAATCTACTTTGGTTACTTCTCAAATTGCGAGCACAAGAATTTTGACAGTTGATTTCAAAATTTCATAACAACTTACTCAATATAATTTTAATTTAATGTAATCGAATTCTGCATCTAATTATGCCATGCACATAACAATATTATTTGTTTAATTATTTTAATATGGTAAGTATCATTCCTTAGTAGTATAAATAGTTTAGTCCGAATACATCTATGTACCACAACAAATTAAATTCATATTTTTCTTTAGACTATATTTTGTGTACTACGAGTGGAGCACCATGTTCACTTATTGTGTGTCTCATTTTTCCAACATTTTGACTCTGGTTGTCACATTGTTTCTCATAACTAATCCAACTTGTTTTTGTTTAAATTTGAAATTAGTAAATACATCTGCTTATAATGGTTTCTCACAAGGAGTAGCAACATGGTATGGTGAACCGCGAGGAGTAGGAAGTACAGGTAATACATTTATAATATTTTGTGACAATTACATCTACTTTGACCTCTAATGTTTATAAAAAATGAAAATTAAATTAATTAGTTTTGAAAATGCAAAGAGATTCTTGGTTTGTTTAATGGTGATATTTTAGTGTGAATAAGGTGTGTTTCATTTCAAAACTTTTATTCTTATTGAGAAGTGATTTACAAGAAGCTAACTCATAGATTTTAGGGCGTGATTGTTTATAAGTTGTACAGTAAATATCCCACTCAAAACTCAAATTTAACTCAACTTTAACTCAACTCCACTATCTTCAATATTATCAATATAATTAAATAATATCAAACAATTATTATTACACATCACATCAACTTTAATTTACTATTCACCCACTCACATAATTTTAACTAATCATCACTTCCAATCATTTTCTCCTACTTTTACATCAAATCAACTTTAATTATTTTAATTTAAATATTATTTTAATATATCCACTAACAACTAACCATATTACTTTTTTTCAAACTTAACTATAGTTAAAAAAAAAAACTAGTTTTTTACTAGTTGAATTCATATCCAATCACCCAGTTTCTTGTAACTTTTTCCGTATATATGATCGATGTCAAGATATGGGTAGTGTTACGATTAACCTTGTGTATATATATTCCATGCACGTGACAATCAATATAAATTGCATGATCGGTATAATACAAATATATTATATATATAGAACTTGGTTAAATTTAAAGCAAAATAATACACAAGTTGTTTTTATATATTATATTGTAAATTATTTCTTTCAATTTATTTGGTTAATGATTCGAGAAACAAATATGTTATTGTACCATAAGCTAAGAACGAAAGTTTTCGATAAATGTGCACAATATTCTATCATAAGCTGAGAATCAATGTTTAACATGACTAATATAAATAACAAAAATGATAAAATACTATTTAATAATAATTATACATTAATTAGTTTATGTTTGAAGATATATATATAATAGTCTTTTGGTTAATTAATGTGTTTATATATATAAAATTTAGTAGTTTTTTTTTTTTAATTACTATAGCTAATAAATTGTAATCAATTTACTCATTTTACTATTGTTTAATATGAAAAATATATGGTACAATATTACAAATACTTTAATAATAATTTATAAGATATATATTATCAATAATTTATAATAAAGTGATTCGACAGATAACAAGTTCAGTTTATACTTTTTATATTGAATTTATACTTTTTATATTATATATAAAAGAAATTTATGTGGCTCATTTTATACTTTTTATATTATATATAAAATAAATTTGTATGGTAGGACTTAATCAATAATTGGATCTATTTGTCATACCCTATTGAAATACATAAATTTATACGGATCAATTGACATATTTATATAGTTATATTTTTTTAAAGTATGATATCTTTCAATGTAATAATGTATATATATGAAAAAAAATATGTCGGTCTAACAATTTGGCTAACGTAAAAGAATAATTATTTACATAAACTTTTTATGTTTATGTTTATCATAAAAATTTTCACACTATTTTAGACTGAATGTATTAAAATATCCATCTTTGTGTAGTCAATCAAAATTTATCTTATGCAAGATATGAATATAAAGTTTAAATATATATATATATATATATATTCATCTTATTTTATTGTTTTCTCTACAATCTCATAGGTACAACTAAAATATAAAAATCAAAATATGTTAATTTTCTTTTTTAAGAAAATAATCATCCACCTCATATTTCTACCTATAAACCATTAACAATCAATATTTTGTTATTTATACATTACATTGCGACCAATTATCTTAAAATTATTTCACCTTTTCTTTTTAACCTTTTCATCTCAAATTCTGACGAAAAATTCCATATTGTCGAACCTCCTTTTCTTTTGCAGGTGGAGCTTGTGGTTTTGCAGATGATGTGGCTGCCCCTCCTTACAATGGCATGATATCTGCTGGAAACAACTTTTTATTCAAATCTGGAGCGGGTTGTGGAAATTGTTATCAGGTACGTACAAATATAGTGTTTTAACTTAATTAATTATCTCTGTAGTTAAAATATTAATTGCAATTCTTTACATTTTTTCATCACATTCATATATTTCATTTATTTATTTATTTATTATTTACATTAATCAGTTTTGCTATGTAATGTTAAATCACAATCTTTGTGGAATTCAGAGTTTGTAACATGACTTCAACACAATTTGAATTATAAATGGATTAACCTTAATTCTTTGCCCTAGTAAATTTAATAAAAATATGCACTTATCTAAACAACTTACTATATTGTAGTTTTTCTTATTTTTTGGTAGACTACTTAATTAAAATCTACAGATTTGATTTTACAAATGACACAAATTTTGAATTTGCTTTTGAGTTCTTTGGAAGGATGTGTAATATATATACATATATAAAAAATTATAATTTTAAGGTATTCAGTTAATATTTATATACACAATTTTTTTCGCTTTATTTTTTTCATTTAATTATGAAAAACCTGTTGCATTTTGCATTAATTGAATGTAATAATATTTTTTTAACTATTCTATTATATAACAATTACCAATAATATTAACCAATGATAATTATACTAAAAGGTTTATGAAAGTTATACGATTATAACAAATAATTTAGATTTTTTTTTCTTTAAGGTGTTTAATTGGTTTTTCAGCTAATTGATCGGTCATAATCTCTTAAATTTTTTTAAAAATTATATTATATCCATTACATTTTATACAATCTATACAGTAGTTCATACATAAGTAATTAAATAGTTTATAATTATATTGTTCATTTTTACTCATGATTAAATTTATAAAATGTTAACTTATGATTTTAAATATAATTTTCATACATGTCTTATAATATTTTATATACATTTGTGCACGTGCACAAGATTGAGTACTAATTGAAATCACTTATATATTTGCTTAGCACAAGGTGATGGTAAATTGAACTTCACAAGAGTATCTTTTTTGTTTGTTTGAAGGTAAAATGCACAGGAAATCCTGAATGCTCAGGGAATCCTGTAAGTGTAACAATTACAGATGAGTGTCCGGGCTGTAGTGACCCTGTTCACTTTGACTTGAGCGGTAAAGCCATTGGAGCCTTAGCTAAACCTGGCCAAGATGATAAATTACGGTCATTGGGAAAAATAAACATCCAATATCAAAGGTAACTTGTGTGTTTGGTTTTCAGAAATTCAGCACAATTGATAGCTAGTCAGGTTGACCGGTCATACTATATGAATGTCATACATATATTTAATTATTTATCACGTTCTAGATTTCAAGAAAACAAGTTATATTGGTTTGAACTAGGTTTTTTTTTTTTTTTGGNGAGTATCTAAAGCTTTTATTAAGTAGTTGTGTAAAATTAAAGTGATTTAATAATTATATATTTGATTTTTGCAGGATTAGATGCTCTTATAGTACATCTATAACGTTCAAGATTGACGAGGGCTCTACTCCAAATTATATGTCGTTCGCCATAGAGTATGTTAATGGAGATGGTGACATTGGTGCAGTACAAATATCTTCTCCAAGTTCAAAAGGATGGCTCAATATGCAACGCGTTTGGGGCGTGACATGGAAAGTTAACCTATCTAATGGTGTAAATGGTCCGTTTTCTGTGAAAGTAACAACAATCGAGTCCAAAGTAACATACATTGCGAATAATGTGATTCCGGCAAATTGGCAACCTGGTCAACACTATCATGGATGAACAAATGTTTTGCAGTTATATTTGAAGTTGGGTTTTAATAATAGTGGAATAAATTTAGGGTTGATTGTAAGGGAACTCATACTTTGTTATTGGATTAATTACTTTAAACTCTTTGTTATTGGATTACATTAAACTATCTTTTGACATCAAGTATTCATATTTTTTTCTATGGAAGTGAGAATAAATGTTGGGACGAAATATGAACTAATTAATGTTGAAAGTTCTCTATAGTTGATCGCTAAGAAATATATATTAAAAATTAAAATACAAATTATATTGGAAAAGAATTCAATTGGTGAAAACCTCAAATAAGTACATACGACCCGGGTAATCAACTTATTACTAGTTCACGAGGTAAACATCAACGTAGGGAGTTAAATATTATCTACTTATTCCTAGTTCACGAAGTAAAACACATCAATGTAAGGAGTTAAATGTTATCTTATTTGCGCAGCAATCCTAAATAACATATAGATTTATATTAATCGACACAATACTATCCACATACTACATATTAATTTAGTCTAATCCTGTCGCACAAATAAATCGATACCTAATTGCTAAAAAAATAATATATTTTCTTTCATGTCTTGTTAAAGGGCAATGCTATATGTACACCCTTTTTTACTAATTGTACACCCCCCTTCTTAATTAATTGATAAAATATTGTATAATTATTTAAATTACTAAATGTACACCCCCCAATTACTAAATATACACTCCTCTTGTCACATCACCTTTTTTTTTAGTGACATGACCACTCATTTCTAATTATACACCCCCCTATTGTCAAATCAACTTTTTTATTTTTTTAGTGACATGACTCACACTTCCAATTATACACCCCCCTTATTGTCACATCATCTTTTTATTTATTTTTTAATGATATGACCCACAAATTACCAATTATACACCCCCCCTATTGTCATATCATATTTTTTCTATGCTTTCATTATTATACAACAATTTTTGTATGACAACAATTTTTGTATGACAACCATTTTCTATGATGCTTTCATATTTTTTCTATGCTTTCATTATTATACACCCCTTTATATTCTATATATAGCCTTCAATATATGAGCTCAAATATGCACACTCCTAAAAATTTCATAAATTTCATATACACATTACGGTTTTATATATATCATTTATTTGAAGATGTCAAGATCCGATGACTTTGTTATTGATAACACGGCAGAATTTACCGTTGAAGAGGTACTTTTGTTAATAATTTTATAAATATATTTTATATTTACAGTAATAGAATTTTTAATATTAAATGACTATGCTAATTTTTTTTTGTAGGATTTTGCTACTTCTGAAGAATTGTTGAATTGGGTTAACAATGTCGCTAAATCTCTTGGTGTTGTTGTTATAAAAAAACGTTCAAAGTTTTCGAGAAAAAATGAATTAAGAAAAATGTGGTTGCGGTGCGACCGTGGCGGTGAGTATAAAGATATTGGTTCTAGTAAAGACACCGCATCAAAAAAAATCGGTTGTCCTTTCGAGCTAGTTGCTTCGCGTGAAAATAATTTGGTTAAATCTTGGAAGTTAGAAGTAGTTTGTGGCATACACACTCATGCAAATGCTACAAATTTTGAAGGACATCCGTTTGCGATGCGTTTAAATGCAGAAGAAAAAAAGTTGGTGGCAGAATTGACCAGAGCTCATGTTAGCCCACGTGATATTCTCGGTATAATACGAGCTCGAAATGAAAATAATTTTTCCTCCTTAAAAAATATTTATAATGAAAGACACAAGATAAGAACGTCCATGTATGCTGGTAAAACCCCAATGGAGGTTCTTTTGATCACTTTGGAGGATAAAAGTTTTATTTACGAGCTTAATAAAAACCGAGAAACCAATGAATTGGAAGATTTATTTTTTTGTCATCCAACATCTTTGGCGATTTGGCGGTCATTTCCGCAAGTTTTACTGATCGATGCCACGTACAAGACAAACAGGTAATTTTCTTTTATCTGTTTTTTATCCATAAAAATATTTAATATTTATAAAATAAATTCTTATATTATGTTTATCCAAATGTTTACAGATACAATATGCCACTGTTAGAAATGGTTGGCGTGACTTCAACCAATAGTACATTTTGTATTGGTTTCGCCATCATGAATCAAGAAAAAATATCAAATTACGTTTGGGCGTTGAATCAGCTAAAGTTGAGGTTGAAAGAGAATGTTTATCCAAATGTCATTGTTACGGACCGAGAGTTAGCTCTAATGAATGCATGCACGATCGTGTTTCCGGATTCCAACAGATTGTTGTGCAGGTGGCATATTTCGCAGAGTATTTTAAAGAATTGCAGACCTTGTTTTAATTTACAAGGTTGGAATTCATTCAACCACAGATGGGATGTGTTGATAAAATCTCCAACAGTGGAAATATATTCGACTAATTATATTCGGCTACAACAATTTTTGTATGACAACCAAGGTATACACATCATAGAATTATTGTCTTTTATTTTAAAATGTCATATTTTTTGTATAATTATTTTACATGTAGGTTTGAAACGATATTTTTTTACAGTTTCAGGTCATGTACTCACGTACTTAAATGACACTTGGTTGGATCCGTACAAAGAGAGGTTCGTATCTGCTTGGTGTGATAAATATCTAACATTTGATAATAATACAACCAACAGGGTTGAGAGTTCACATGCTCACTTAAAAAGTATGTTGAACTCGTCACAAAATAAGTTAGATAAGATAGTCGAAACAATAGAAGATATAATAAAATTACAATACATATCTATTAAAGATAAATTAGAAAAAAGCAAAATAAAATTGTCACATAAGTTGAAAAATTCACGTCAATTTAAATTTTTACATGGAAAAGTATCAAAAAATGGTTTAAAAAAAATATTTACGGAACTAGAGCGACTTGACACTGTAGTTGAAATTACTGCTGAAACTTGCGGGTGTCAACTTCGTACAAGTTGTGGGTTACCATGTGCGCACGAACTTAACTTCTATATGAAAGAAGACTTGTTTATTCCATTACAAGAAATTGATGTCTTCTGGAGGACTTTAGATATTCCTGACCCTACAGTAGAGGAGGAGGATGATGTAACTTGTGATGCTGAGCTTGAAAGGTTCAAAAAAGGTTTTGCAGATCAGCCAAAGTCAGGGAAGGTCTCATTTTTGAGAAAACTTAGGGGGATTTTTGAACCATCGACCTATATTGTTGGTGAACCTTCTGTTCACAAAAATATCCGTGGTCGTCCAAGTTCAAAATCCAGCAAGGACAAACAAGTGTTGCCTAATGAAAGTCGTAGACATAGTTGTTCATCGTATAGACCAGCCGTTCAGTCTGAATTGAACGAGCCACCACGACACAGTGAATATGTCTACCGCGATCTGCCACCCAAGGTTGATCCACCACAGTGTAGCTCATATATGCCTTTTTCTTTTGATTTGAATGATCTGCCACCTATGTCCGAGCAGAACTTTGTTTATCAAGACCCGGCACCATCAACTCAATATGGTTATGATCATTACGAACTGCCACAACAAAACGAATATTATTATCAGCAGCCAATAATGGAGGTATTGTTATTTTATACTTTATTTTTTTATAAAAAGATACAATCTAGTTGTCAATTAAAATTTCTTTTATCTTATATTTTTTTTTAGGAACCGACACGGTATACACATCCACTGATTCATGAAATTCCATCTTTCTTTCAACCATATGTCATCGGGATTGAAGATGTTGAAGGCGATGGAAATTGTGGTTTTCGGTCAGTAGCTGTTGCTATTGGTCGAGATCAACATGATTGGCCATCGATTCGTCATGAATTATTGCAGGAATTGCATACCAATAAAAAACACTATAAAATTTTTTTTGGTGATTATTATAAGGTTGTGGAACACTCCTTCAAATTTCAAGGCATTGGATTTGCACCGATTGAGCATTGGATAAAAATGCCCGAAACTGGTCTCGTGATCGCGAACAAGTACAACTGCATTTTTTATTTTTTAACAGATGCAGGTAGTTACACATTCTTTCCGCTTTGGACAAGTCCACAAGCTCCAGAACTAAATCAATCCATAGCAATTGCATTTGTTCATGGAAATCATTTTGTGAAAGTGGATTTGCAAAATGGACATCCAATGCCCAAAGTTTCTCCGTATAAAAGTGTCTGTATGAAAGAATGGAGACAAATGTATAAGGATCGTCTACAATTGTAATAATACAAAAAAAAAATGTATTTATTTATAATATTGGTCAAATCATGCCTTTATTTTTATTTATTTTAAAAATAATTGTTAAATCATGTAATGATTTTGAAATCATTTAATAACTAATAGTCAAATCATATAATAATTTAAAAGTCACATCACGTAATGATTTAGTAATGATTAAAGTAATTAAAGGATAATTAGAGAGGGGTGTACAATTAGAAATTTAGGGGGTGTACATATAGACACCCCCCTTGTTAAATAGAGAAACAAAAGCAGATGAATACATGATGACATTCAAAATCAAACACAAGCAGAAGATGATGAAAACAAACAAAGGCTTCAAGAAAAGACATCTCTATAAATATCCCCACAAAAACATAGTGGATCCAAGTCTTGAGGTCGTGTCTCGAAATAGATGTAAGCTGTCGGACACGCTGGCGGTTTTGAAAGGTCCGACCGGTTTAAGGTTCGACTTGCAATAAGTAAAGTGAGATCGAGATTATAACGCAATTATCCAAAGGTTGGGATAAATTTGCCAAACGTAAAAAGGTTGAGATTTATTTAGCAATTAATCCTAATTAATATTAAGCTATTAATGTAAAAAAAAATTCTAAATAGATAAGGGGTGTCATTTATTCCCACTAGTATTTGAGCCTATGCATATGCATAAAAATTTAAATTATTATTATTTATTACTTACGTGTATATGTATAATTGTAAAATTATAAGTTAAATAATAGTATCACATTTAAAAATTTTGTCGTTAGTAAAAATGAACATCATAAAAGTATTCAAAATTATCACTATATTTATTATATAAAATAAAATGGATAATAAGTTTTCATTAAATTCAACTAATATAGTGTACAACCTTGCATGACAAATTTGAATTTGAATGAGCTGTTGTAAAGATCTCAATTACAAAAGATGACTTTTCTTATATATATTTTGCATTATATCTATATCATATCAATACTTAATACTTCTTTTGCATTGGAATAGTCAACATACAAATTAAAAAAATAGTTTTAACTATTCAAATTTAAGGGTTTAAACATTATCTCGTAACTATGCAACAGTTACATTATCTAAATATAGAGAAATAAAAAATGGTAATTGCATGCAACCGTTACAAATTCAAAATATAGTAAAAATAGTTGGATGATAGAATGGAATAAATTAAAAGAAAAAAAATGTTGTAATGGTTTCTGGATGGAGGTCATAAAATTTTTTATTAAATGCAACCTATTTTTATTAAATGAACTCATATTATTATTAATTGAAGGCTGAATAAAATTAAATGAAGTTTGTTGCCAATTATATATATATAGAATTTACGGAAATGTTCCCCTACCCACGGTGGGTACATATTAATATGTCCACCACTTGACATGCACACATTGGTGATATTAATATGTTAAAAAAATACATCACCAATGCGTGAATGCCACATAAGCGGTGGGCATATTAACATGTGCCCACCGTGGATAGGGGAACATTTCCCAATAGATTTAACCTTTTCTTGTACATCCATTTGGGCTAAATTATGTAACTGCCCGAGAAACAAACGGAATTTATAAAAAAAATCAACTACAACAAACAATTAAAAAAAACAAATTTGATTTCAAAAATATGTGAAACAATAGTTGTTTTAATTTAACATCAGATCCTCATACATCAACTTCTAGCATGTTTAAAAAATAAAACCATCCTTAATAACTGACATATGTATGCGAAGAAAAAAAAAATCCTCAAAAATCAGATGAAGCTATAGAAATCAATAAAAAAAATCTAAGAAGTAACATAAAATAGTACGTAAGGANAATAAGGTAATAAGGGAATTTCAATTAAACCGTATTTTGCTTAAAAAACATAAATAATTTTTATTGGTCGATTATTATAGTTTTAATAAAAAAAATTATACAAATTGAGAAAAAAAATGAATTAGTGCCTTACATCCGTCCACTACAATGTGTTAAATCGTATTTTTTATTTTGCTTTTCTGATTTTTTTTTGGTATATATATTAGTTATTTTTATTTAGTAGATTTTTATTATATATTGTTGGAATATCACTTGTAAGTTGTTCCACATTAATTTGATAAGGTAAATGAGCCTAGTTTATACTCCTCCCATCACCAATTAGTTTTGAGATGGAACGTTTCAGCTGTGTGGGACCGCACTTGTTTTGCCCCCATTTGACATATGTGATATCCTATTGTTATTTGTTTTCCTTCCCTTAATAGGATTCCTATTAAGAAAGAAAGGAGATTTTTTGGCAAATTAATTTAGAAAAAAAGGCCAAAAAAATGTGAAAAAAAAAATAAAAAAATTGCTGGAGTAGATAACTAAACAAGGTGCTGGGTGTTTTTTGATTAAGGGATAACAAGCAAGTAGCAGCACGAGAGACCAAGGAATACAAGCGGCGGCTTTTTGCCTTGAGGGAGAACATTGGAGCAACATACGGGCAAGCAAAAGGTATTTTTTACGACAAAGATCTTCTGGGCTTATGTTCTTTATTACTATTCTCTTATCATACTCATGGGATTACTATGTTATTTTTTTTTTTTTTTTTAGTATCTCATTTGAACTCGTGATATATTTTTCTCTATTCAGTAGACGCGTTGGGAATATTTTAGATTTTTGTGGAAAGCATTGTAATTGATTTGTTCTAGTGAATTTTTTGACATGTTGCCTTGGTTAAAACAAAAAAATTATAGCATTTTTAAATACCTAAAGTTGGCCGGAAAAAGCTGAGTTTGGCCCGCAAAAGTCGCCGGAGACAGGCCTGGTCGGGCCCATCAGTGTAGCAGGCTGGCTGCGACCTAGTGATTTCTCGCGCCCAGTGTACCGCAGAGACCCGTGCCACTCAGTCCCGTATCGCGCGTCCCGTGCAGGCGTGCTGCACTCGCATCCAGCGCCCGCAGACGTACCGTGTCGCGACCCAGCTCCCGCAGACGACCCGTGTCGTATCACAGCACCCAACGCGCCAGTCCCTCCAGCGCCCGTGCCAGTGGCCAACAGCACCTCAGCAACCCAGTTCCGAGCCCCAGCAGGCCATACCTAGGTCTCAGCAGACCAGTCCAATGCCCCAGTGGGCCAGGCCAGTGTCGAGCAGGCACAACACCAGGTCAACCCGAGCAGTCTAGCGAGTCGAACCATGTCTGAGCGTGCGTGAGCCGACTGGTTCGGACCAGTTAAAAGTTAGATTTTCTGAGTCTTAGATCTTTATCCAAGAACTCTAAACGAGCCTAGAAGAGTTAATTAAATATAATTAAGGGTTTTAAATAATAAACTAAATCAAAATTTATATCTTCAATAATTTTCTAAGTAATAATATTAAATAAATGCTTAATTCGTAGATTAAGAGGAGTCGAGCCCTAAGAAGAATCACGAGCATTCATTCATCATCATCTGCATTCGAGATGGGGTGTTTCTATACTATGCCTTATTCTTTATAAATGCGAGATATTCTGTTTTATGTATGTGATGTTTACATGTCATTTGCGCAGGGTAATGTGAGTGCTCGACCTACGAAGGGGAAAACAGTTACATGTCGCCTGTTATGGGTGATGTGAGTGCTCTGCCTGTGAAGGGAAAATCAGTTACATTTCGTAGGGTAATGCCTGTGAAAGGCAATCAGATGTATTACGCCTGCGAAGGGTGATGCCTGTGAAGGGCAACAAGATGAGATCAGTTTTACATGTTTCATGCTTAAAATATGATATCTGTTTTTATACTGAATAATCTTAAAGTATGCTTCCTACGGTGAGCTAGTTGTTTTGCACACCCCCATAATTACCATTTTCAGGTTGAGCAGCAGTCGGCGGACATGAGGTCAATTTATGTTTATTAATTATTTATGCTTCCACAAAGACTCTTAAGATTCATGCTTTTCAGCTGTCTTTAGAACTATAGAACTTGTTTTGGAAACTCGATTTGAGACCCCTTTTCAATTGTTTTCGAAACGCTTAAGTTATGCATCAATGAGTTAGTTTTAAGCGTTATGCATCAATGAGTTTTAACAGTTCTAAAGCTAGCAGATGAGAATAGCATTCCCATAAATACTTAGATTAGCGACTTAAGTTTCAAAAAGGAAAAGCAGTTCAATAAAGCAAAGAAAAAAGAAATTTTCAGCAAAGATAAGAAAGAGTTTTATATAAATACTCTAAAAAAAGCTAACAGTTTTAAAATGTTTTTGAAAAAGTTTGAAATTACTTAAGAAAATTCAGTACATTTCAAAGTATAAGTAGAGGGTGCTTACAAGTCAACCCGTCACACAATCTAAAAAAAACACACTTCATTCACATGAAACAACAAATTCAAGTTTTGAGTGCATTACGAATTAGTAAAAAAAAAAAAGGTGTTGGAGATCCATGATAATGTACACTGTCATTTTTTATAATACCCATTCGTTGCAGAGTCTAAAATATAGTATCAAAATGGTCACATTTATAAACACTAGAGTAGATTCTATCGAGGCAAGAAACCATGGCTGTACATAGCAATTTCGAAGGCCTGCATTCGTTCACCGCAAGCCAAGCCATTTCGATCATACGATGAGATCTCGTTTATGTTGAGATCCACACACGTCTTGATAAGCTCTTCCCCAACACGTTTTGCCGCCTCCTACAATTTTTAAAAAATAAAAAATAAAAAATGGAACTTTCTTTTAGAGTGCAATTCTGTTGCTTAGGAGGGGAAACATTTGTTTTGAAAGATATACAACTGCTTTTGTAATATCCTAAATCTGAGGGTAGTTCCCCTTTCAATTTCCGCAAAACAGGAGGCACTAAACATCTAAAAATCTTGTTTTGGATTATAATCGTACATAAAATACTAAAAACTGAAAGGAAAAACTCACAGCAGTAGTGCAAGATGGATCATTTTGCATGGATTTCTGAAGAGTGCTTCCATAGAACACGCACTTTTTCTTTTGGTCATCTACTAACATAGCATACAACTGCTTTTTCGAGCAAAACACCGATAGCCTCGGCCTTGTGGCTGTCCCGTTAAACTGGTCATAAATTATAACAATAATCAATATCTCAGACCCTTTACTGCCAATTCAAATTTATAATAAATAGATAAATAAATAATGAAATGTAGCTGAATAACATATACTCATAAAGACACTTCCTTTTTGTTCACCTTTTCTCTTAATCTTCGATTGCGAATCTTAGGACTCTCTGTCCTCTGATTGTGTCTAGCCTGAATCACCAATGGCTTCACTAACACATCTAAAAGAATTTTTCAATATAAGAATTTCTTCTAGCACGCAGAGTGTATAAATAAAATCAGGAAGAGAACAATGCTCCAGGAAAAGTTCACATGACTAATTTGTATTGCTCACTTGCAGATGACATGGGAGATATACTTGAGCGATTTAGACTGTTCCCAAAGATCCCACAAGCCTGGAGCTTTAATCCTAAAAAGCAAGAGACGATCGCCATGAATTATTACCCGCTTGTCTTCGACCTAGAGATTTCATGTCAGTGAAACCAAAAGCAGCAAAGAAATCATGTTCGGAAACTCGTTGAGACATTTAATCAAACACATTAACTTCAAGTGTATATTAAGGGGTAGAAGCATAGATGTTCAAACAACTTAGACCCTAGAGCCGCCAAAAGCAAAGCCCTGCGACCTTATGTAGGAATATGTTGCTGCCCGCTGGGATTTATGCAGCTGAACTTGCCCTTAGCGTAGGAATAAATAATAAAAGGAAAATGAGTTTTGAATAATATGTTTATATGAGTATATGACGTGAGGCTTGCTTGCATTTATTTGGGGCTAGGCCGGTCAGGGGTGAGTATGACCCGAAATCGAACAGAATTATAAAAAAATCAAAATCGACCTTATATACAACTCCCGAAAGCGCTGAGCCTAAGTGGCAGGATCGTATGTTTTGTAAATCGTAATCTTATTTGGCATAAATTTGTGCTTTGTATTGACAAATGTACATGTTTAGTTTTGACTATTAGGCTTGAGAATTACCATAAACTACTTTAGCTTTCTTTTTTCTTTAAGTTACAATATTATATTCTCGTATTATCTTATTTAATTCATATATTTATTATCATAAGTTAGTATTCTTTTTTATTTGTAAAACTTTATAGCTTTTTTATTTGTATTTGTTTTCTTATTTATGATATATCAAAATAAACATATTTTAACGATCTTCAATTTGACATCCATATTGCACATATAAAAAATAATTTCATCTATCTTTATAAACAAAACTAGTTTTATTATAAAATTAATTTAAAAAATATCAAATAACAATATAAATAATTTTATTAAAATAGTAAAAATCTAATTAATCAATACACTATAAAATAATCAATTTAATGTGTTTTTTTATAAAGATTTTGGATAAAAACTGAAAATTTAGTATTAAATAAAATAAATTATAAGAAATATTATAAAATATTATTTCTCGATTTAAATAAATTATATAAAGAACTGAATGTTATTATGTTTTTTAAAATAATAAACATAAAGGAATATCAAAACTAAATATAATAAAATTAGTGTTCCATTTCATAAATTTATAATAATATATTTCTGCGCAAAATAATATTTTAAATTATTAAATTATATAACATTAAAATACGTGAAAATTTAATAAACGAGAGACACAGATAAATATAAAATACAATCACAATAAGTTAAAACTTCTTTTGGTTCAAAAAAATTCAAATCAAATATACAAAGTTGTAAATAATACTTATTTTAGACATATATAATTTTAAAAATATAATTAAAAATATCATTTTTGACAAATTTAGTGTAAAAATACGGACGCCATTTTGAATTAATTATCACTTTGTTAACTATTTATTATGTTGTATATTTATTATACATAATTTAGTCGATTCAATTTCACCTTCCCTCTCCCAAACTCTATGACTTCACTTCGCAGCTTCTTGTATTTATTCACTAGGTCGCAGCTTGTTACAATAAAAATATTAATTATTTTAATTTTTTATGTACAAATATTAAAATATATTTTACCACTTGTGTAGTACACGAGTATCGTACTAGTTATAATGACACAACAAACTGAAAGGTACCGCATAATACAAAACTATACAATTTGGTTTTGTGGAAGGAAGAAAATTTGGAAAAGTGAAAAATAACCTTGCCTCTGATGCAAATTTCCATTTCCTTTGTTAAATGGTTCAGGGAATTCAAACTCCATAGCACTTCCAAATTCCAATCTCCATCACCTATCTACTGATTATTTTCCAATTCATTATAGCTTAATAAAAATAAATAAATAAATAATTATATGTAAAATTATAACTAAATATGCACGAAAATCACTTTAAAATGCGCGTACGTAAAAATGACGCATGTCACTCTTCTGGCTATCGGATCTCCTCGGACGTCCTTGCCTGAGACCGGGGTTCTTCAGCCACCCTAAGTTTTCGAGTGACATTCATAAGTTTTCACTTATATTCAATCTCGTGTGGCTTGATTACTAGATCATTTTCACTTATATTCAATCTCGTGTGACTTGATTACTAGATCATTTTCACTTATATTCGACATGTAATTGATTTCTCCTAATTGATCCTATGCAGGTTACTCATAGTAGAGAGTAAAATAAACAACATAAATTCACTAGAATCCCTCATATAAACAAACCAATATTCCGAAACATGGATTAGACACAAATACCCTTTTTTACATACCCATATTTGCAAGATGCAAAGTAATGCAGATTTAAATAACTTTCAAGAAATGATTTTTCGAGGGTCATTCATAAGTTTTCACTTATATCAATCTCGTGTGACTTGATTATTAGATCATTTTCCACATATTAGCCCATTGCTAATTTTACTAAAGAACACAGCACAAATGTCTTGCATACAAACTAACAAACACAGATTTAGCTAACATAAACCAAAAAAAATATATATATACAAAGCACCAAATCAAAAACAAGAAGACAGGAAATAAATTCTCTGAACAAAAGAAAAAAATGTCTCTTTTGTTCTTTCTACTTTTCCAGTCACTTGTTCGGTAACTAAAACATCATTATTTAGCATAATGAAACGCAGTACCATATGCTTTAACAGATCTAAATGATCCTAAAACAGCAAACAGAATCCCACAAAAACTCAGAACTCCCAAAAATCACAAAACCAGGATCTCCCTCGTGATTTCATCAACGCCCGCCCAAATTACAAGCACGGTTAATTTTAGAATGCATGTCAGAAACATAAAAGATTTCAAACATTTACCTACAAACTTCTGTTTGGTGGGGTTCCTGTTGGAGGGAGACTGTGAGAGGCTCCAAGAGAACGATGAAAACCTAGCCGATTAGTACAACCCCAAATGGCACTTTGTTGGGCTTGATAGCCTTGATTGCTTTCAATCAAATATTTCATTTCCCTGTCCGTTCCGCATATGTGGAGTTGTGTGGATAAAAGAACACTCCTTATCCTTTTCTAGTAATTTATTACCCTTTTGACATGGAGCACTCCTTATTTAAAAGCAATTTTAAAAGCCTTTTCCAAGTCGAACTCATCCGAACTAAAAGCCCACAAACCTGATATCTACACCATAACTTAAAACAAACGCAGGATAGTTCAAATCAGTGTTTTTAAACACGACCTGGTAATTGACTCGGGCAGGTCCTCGGGTCACCAGTTCAACCATCGGGTCACCGGTCATTTGCTGAACCTGAATAATTAATTTTAAAATTTTTTAAATTATATATAAAATATTTTTGTCATATAAATATACATAAAAGTAACAAAATTAAAAGTTTTGTGTATCAAATTTGTACATTGAGGTGTTAATAATATGTATCTCATAATAAATATTTACCATATAAACATATATACAAAGTTTTATTTTTAAAAAACAAAAAAAATAAAAAGAAAATATAAGGACTGGGTCAACCGAGTTGACCCGATCGGGTCAATGCCCGGGGTCGGCCAGGTCAAGGTCGGGTTGGCCGAATTTGACCGGGTCCTTTGTTGCCCGGTCCAAATAGCCCACATGACAAAAGTTCCCAATTGAAATTTGAATTCTAAAGTTTTGGGTTTATCACAATTTTTTTATGATATAATTGGTAAATGATAATATTTATAATATTTTTTTATTTTTCTTGTATTTTTCATTTTCAGTTTCATAGGAAATTGGAAACTAGACTTTGGAAGAATATTGATTGGGTGAATTAGGTGGGGTGCTAATAAGCACTAATGTTTTATTTATTTATTTATTTTTTCTAACTTCATTAATGTTTTGTACCTATGGAGAAAACTATGTCTTGGAGCTTTATTTTTTTTCCTCAAACCATAATTATATTAAAACTGAAAAACACAAAACGAGTACGCCTGAGGCGTCAACTAACACCACAAGAATCAGCACAAAAACTAGATCTACCTCACTGAAATTAGTCAACCAATAGAGTACAATCACCCGCATATACAAAAAAAACTCCGAAAAGAATTAAAGTCAGATACAGGTGGATTTTTAACAGAAAAACAAGGAAAAAAAAAACAAAACAAAACAACAACAACACACACTTAAATTATACAATAAGGTCCTCCTTACTGCCACGAGACACCAACACCCTACCCAACTAAAGACAACAACCGAAGACAAACCGAAAAAAGCAGGATCCAAGCCCTCGACACAAATCTCGAAACTCCAAACTCCGACACTCAGAAGACAATGGCTAACTCGACCAGCAACTACAAAATCGAAACCTCCTTTTAAACTGCCATCTCCGAAGACAACTCCAAGACCCAGCCAAAGTCGCCTCCCCCAACACAACACCAACAACATCCAAACCAACTACCACAACCACCAAAACCGCACCCCAAATCGTCGACGGAGACCGTCCATCCCCACCCCAGAGAAACTAAGGTAACACCGCCCGTCCTAGCACCGGCCACCGAAAGGAAGACAAACGGAGCCCGCGGACGCATCGCCACCAACCAAGCGTCGGCCAAACCAGCACGAGCCACCCGTCGACCAGGGAGATCCATGCCTAGAGTTGGGACCACAAACTGGCAGCAACAAGGTTAAGGCCCAAAAGTCGGTCATCCTCGCGGCGCAGAGGAGCACCTGATGGTGGTAAGGAGGCGCAAGCAAGGGGAATTGACATGGCTAGGGCTTTTATAAATTGGGAGAAAAAGCGCAGACAGGAGAGAGAAAAACTGGGGAATGGAAGGCCTTTCGATTTTTAACTATGTCCTAGAGCTATGGACATAAAAACTGTATTTGCATATTAAACTATTTCATAAATTTTCTTTTAGGCGACTAGTTTATTAAATTGTGGGAAACGTTTTCTCCTAAGAAGTTGGATAATTAATATTTGGGACACACGTCATGGCATGCTATGAAATCAAATCACATTTGGAATTGAAAGTAAAAACCAGAAACTAGCTTCTCCACGATCATATCAATAGCTTAACAACCTAAATATTCATACTTAAGGATTCTCAAAACCCACCAACACAAAAGCTAAATACACAATACTATATATAGTTTCCATTCAGTTCTCGACCTCTTAACACAAGCATGAATACGCTAAGTGGCTCTTCTTAGCAACATACATCGAAATACTGTCGGCAGCCGATATAGAAGCGTTCTTTGACGGGACGAAGATTTGGGTCTTCCCGAGCCCAATTCTTTGCCCCACAACACTTTCATAGAATCTTCCGTTCGGCAAACTTGGGACAAAAACATCTCCTTTCGCACACATATACAAGTCAATGTATCTTTCAAGACCTCGACTCCTCATGTCCCAAAACGTCGCCTTCTCATCAGCCGGCATTATTGCATCCTTGTAGCATCATATACCATAACATAGTTCCCAATCAGTAATCCAATTCATAAGAAAAAAAATTAGAGATTCAGTTATGTAACTGACACCAAATTGAAAACTAGTCCAGTCGAAGGACCAAAAGTCAGGTTTTTTTGCAGTTTCACCAGACTATTTATCAATTAAGTGTCAGTTACAGAATTAAATCTCTAATTTTTTCCCAATTCATAACAGGCAAAGTAAAGTAAAAACCACAACATTCTCATAATGTGTTTTACCTTCACAAAAGTGTTGGGAAAAATGCTCTGCAGAGCATTGAGATTGTTGTGCCACCCGGACTGAGTCAAGTACACGGTCGTGTTGGGATGAAACCCGATTTTCGCAAGAAACATACCAATTTCTCGTGCGCTAGGGCAATTTTTCTGGTCACAAGCAACTTGAAAATCGACAGCCAAAAATTTGCCGCCAATTTTCGTGCTGAGGCTCCTCAAAGTCCCGAGCATCGAATCAGCCAGCTCCTGAAGCCATGGCTGAAGCCTTAGGCTCTCGAACATCGCCAAACACTGGTAAGCGTTCGACTGCTGATCCCCTGACCCTTTGATTTTGGCAGACGAGTTGAACAATGTGACAATCCTCAAGTTCCTCTTGCTTAAGTAAACGGGTTTGATTTTTGAAGAAATAAATTCCTCCGAGACTTGGTTCGGAACATGGACGATAGGCAGCCGCCCTTTCAGCAGCTTGGCGGGTGGGTTTTTTTCGACCCGAACCACACCACTAAGGCTCACCAGAAACTTGTCCAAGTTGTAGACCTCATAAAAACTCCTAAAAATGCAACACTATTATTATTATATCTTGATCGATATAATAGCCATATTCTAGCGAATGAAAATTATCGAGATGAGAATTATGTATACCTCTTCTTGCCTGACTTATCTATAGCTATGTCGGGAAGAGCAAGAGTTGCCCCGAGCTTCCTTGCGACCAAAACGGCATTTGCCACCTTGGATGGAATACAGGACATCTTAATTCTACTTAATTTATAAAGACTTGTCTAATTTTTATTTTCATTTTTTTGTAATTGATATGCTTAATATAATTAAAATTAAATTCACAAAATACCTGCGCCGCATGGTATTCTGGTCCATCGGTCAATGAGAAGAAGATGTAGCCATCCGACTGATGTTTTCCCTCTGCATCAAAGGATATTAAAAAGAAAAATAAAAAAAAGTTAGTAAAGCAAAATTTGTGAGACATGAGTGTGTGT
>BKCP01006183.1:1478075-1504378 GCA_008636005.1 Striga asiatica
GAAATATTTACTGAGAGTAGGCTTTTTCCAACAGGTTTGAACAGGTTCGTCTTGTTCCTGCCAAGGACCGTATTTGGCTTCCGACAATTGGAAAACGGTCGGTTTTGAAATTTTCTGTACATTGCCAGGCTTAACGAGCGGAGCTTGGGGAAGTGATTCCTATAATAGATTTTTGATAAATGAACAATTATGTTTAATAGGAATAGAATAATAATGTGTAGCACTTTTATTGTTCTCACAGCTAAGAGAATAAGGACATGATAGTTATTATACAAAAATTACGTAAAAAGAAAACAATTGCACATTTTGTAAGCTAATGTTGAGTCTGATCTGAATGCTATTCAAGATATGATATTATTATACTCATCTTCAAGACTTTTTACGCATGTAGTCGAGCTAATTAGAAAAGAAAGAGCGATAAAA
Organism: Striga asiatica; assembly: GCA_008636005.1. NCBI lineage: Eukaryota > Viridiplantae > Streptophyta > Magnoliopsida > Lamiales > Orobanchaceae > Striga > Striga asiatica. The sequence continues at coordinate 1,478,499 of BKCP01006183.1, forward strand.
TATGATATTGAAGTATGATTAATGCCATAAATCGAAAAAAAAATAAAATAAGAAAGTGAAACTTAAAGAAACTAAAAATAAAACGAAGGAAATAAGACTATATAGCTCTGTTCTTCCTCTGCTTCCAATCTTGGAGTTGTGTGAAAAATGGTGTAAGAATAAATTGACTCGAGGACAGTTAATTTATCATATAATTATGCTCTACCATGTATTGTTCTTCATTATTCATTAAACTTTCAGATGAGTCCACCTTGTTACACATTTCTTAACTAAGGTTTGACAATAATTATGGTAAAAAGATATTGATTAACCAATAAATGCATAAACTCACAACAGCGATCCGCATGTAGTTAGACACGAAATTATATATAACCAAAGTATAAAAATTTTCGTATAGTAAGAAGTAAATATTTACCCAGAGAGGATCTATATGGTCCTTTTTTATCATATTGCCAAGCATAACAAACATTGAGAAAGTTAAAAATGCTGCCATAACTTGCTTCAAATCAATTGCCATCTCTGCTTGATAAGGAATACTCTATCTTGAATTCTCTTTTCTTTCTCTCTTTAGCTTTCTTGTGTATGTGTGCAGTAGTTGTTTCTCTTCACCCTTTTATATAGACATTCGTACTCTTTTCATCGTATTTATTGTGTATTATACGGTTTACGGGAAAAAAAAGGCTACCAAAAAGGCACCGATCGAGAGTAGGAGTTAGGTCGATAACGACAGAAATCGACTTAAATTCGAATTAAGTGACAACCAAAAGACAGCTAGTAGAGTGGAAAGTATGATGCATGAAAAGCCAAACTACATCAACTAGAAGTCTTTAGTGATTTTTTCTCTCTTTTTTTTTTAATAATTTGTTTTATATTTTTCGATTACTTTTCTTTTTTTCGAGTCATAAAGGCTATTATATTAGTTTCATTTTCTTACATAACCGTGAGCGCGGTCCTTGTATTTTCATAGAAAGATTCCGGTTTTCGCAAGGAGCAATGCTTGTATCACCAGCTATAAATTCGAAAGGTTATAAGGATTGCATATAAATAGGTCGATGATATCTTTTTAAGCTAATAATAATGTAAGTTTAACCACCTACATCAAAATGTTATGATCTTTCAACAACATAATTATTGTATATCATATAATGATCTCTTGCCATATCAGTAGGTGAATATATTAAATTTCGCCTTATTTGTACCCTTATTTAGTTCAATTGGTTAATTTTCTGGTATTATGACATGGTCATGTATGTCTTATAACGATTTTATGAAACAGGTTTAATGAAAAAAACTTATGCAGAAGTATAGAGTGTGATAAAACTGCAGTACTATGAAGTGAATAATATCTTAATTAGTACTCAAGAATATATAATCAGAATATTTTATATTGAATGATATGTAGTGTCAGCTCTTGATAATATAGAAATAATGCTTTTTTAATTGTCCAAATTCAAGTTCAATGTTTTTATTTATTTATCTAATGATCGACTAACCTGGTAATAGTTTTGTTAGCTTTGATTAGATGGCATTATGTAACCACATTCTATCAACAATGTGCATTTTTGACACTTGCTATGAATTGATCATCAGCTTCCTTCTATTCACTTGAGATGTTTTGAAGCTTTGATTCTTTTCCATAAGCAACACATGATTTTAGCTAAATCATTGTTTGCAGCATTAATTGTTTATCGATTGCAATAAACACTTTAGATGTTCTGGTTTAAAGGATGCTTGTCATTTTTTTTTTCTCTTTTTTTTTTTTTTTTAGAGNTGTTGTTTCACACGTTGATGCTTACGAAATCTAATTTAGTTTTATTATGAAACCACATTCCTTTATTAGATGACTAAATTTAATCCGAATAGAAAATAATAACTAATTTTTGAAATTCAGTTAAAAGATTCATTTTGATGATTAATGTTGGAAATGCTGGCCTTATTAATAGAACCGAAGATTCATTTTGATGATTAATGTTGGAAATGCTTGCCTTATTAATAGAACCGGGGAAGATGGTGGTCCCACCAGGTGAAGCACACTATAAGAGGATGAGCTTAGATGCAACTTAGTGAGGTTCTATACCAAAATCAATTGGTGATGGGAGGAGTAGCCCACTAGCTTATAAACTAGGCTCATTTATCCTGTAGAATCAATGTGGGATAACTCACAAGTGATATTTCAACACGCCCCCTCACTTATGATTCTTTCGTAATCCCAAGCCCAGAGCATGCTAGTTAGAGATATAAAGCCCAAGCCTAGAGCAGGTCGGGTAGAGAGAGTCATTGCAAGTCTTAGGACAGGCCCGCTCTGATACCATAATAGAACCGGAGAAGAGGGTGCGGTCCCGCCAGGAGAAGCGCACTATAAGAGGGTGAACCTAGATGCATCTTAGTGAGGTTCTATCTCAAAACCAATTGGTGATGGGATGAGTAACCCACTAGTAATCATTTACCTTGTAGAATGAATGTGAGACAACTCACAATTTCAACACTTATATACTAATTTTCAAATAACATTAAAGGGACTGAAAATTGGCCTAAGTGAAGTGATATTACTTCTATTGGGAAATTAGCGTTTTGAATTTTTTATTTTGGGTGTCCTCTATTTTTTTGGCTCGCCCTCGCAATTGGTTTTCAATTATACAGAAATACTCTATAGAAGCGGCTCGATCGGTTCTATTATATACCTTTTATCATCACTCGAAATTGCCAATGAAATGCGGAAAGTACATAAAATGGATACCAGGACGTAGTTCATATCCTTCTGTACAAGAGGCTCCTAATCATAAAAAAAAAAAAGAACTACAAAANTTTTTTTTTTTTTTTTTCCTTTTCTTCCCTTTTTATAACCATAAATAGTTAAGGTAGTAACTATTCTTACTAAAAATGGTTAGATTAAGGTTACTTATTTTTCAAAAAGCGAAGATCAAAAATTAAAAAAAGTAAAGATCCGTTGACTAATATTTGAAGAAAAAACAAATCTATATATACTATTTTTGAGATGATATATATATAGAGTTGAGAATAATAGATAGTGAAAGAAATAAGAATAAATATGTATCAGTGGATTCAACATATCAATGGTAAAGATTAAGTAAAAGTTAAAATATTGATGTTAAATATGTGGTGACAATTTCATAAAAGGACAAGTTGGTAATTACCCATATTTATTCACATCATTATGCGGGCCCCACCACCACCCCACCAAACTTCTATTTCTCTCTCACATAAACACACACACACTTCACAGAAATTCCCCGGCGAGAAGTACAATCAGGCTTACAAAAGATAAATGTTAGGAAGTATCGTGATATTTTCAGACAATAGCAGAAAGACGCTTAAATGAAAAAATAGAGAAACTTCATAAAGACAACTTCCACCTAAACAGGATGACTACAACAGCCACCGAAAATAATGAGCTCCAGACAAACATATACTCTCATCTTCTAGTAGATGCTCTACTAAATCTTATGCAGGATCTTTACCCAAGAAAAGGTGAACTAACAAAGAGCACTCAAACTAGCATTTTGAATGTTTATGACAGAATGAAGAGGCTTTTCATAATTAGAATAAATTACCCGAAAATGTGCGCTAAGACAAATATCTCTATAATCCTCCAACCCAATTCAGTAAGTCGTTTCTCATCACGCTCAATAGAATATTTGTTGAAGTCCTCTCCAGAAGTCCACGTAGAAGCCAAAGCGAAAGTAGCGGATTCTCAATATAATATGCAACCAGCACCAAACCATTCATATTTGAATATGGTAATATGTCTATCTTTCACATAATCAAACTGAATTATATCACATACAACACCATAAAATTCAATTGTATTTTCACCGTGGTTACCCTCCACAGAGATACCGATATTTTGGGTATTACGACGACTATCATGGCCTTTCGTTAGAAATCTTGCTCCATTGATAGTACATCCAGCGTACTTTCTAACACATTTACTTGGGACACATGAAAGTGAATACAAAGATTCATTTGCTTCTTTTGGTTTCTCATGATACGAATGAGTCATATGAATAAGATAAAATATCAACTATAAATAAAAATTTAATTAAAATGAAAAGAATGAGGAAAGATAAGATGATGAAATATTTTGTATTTTCAAGGCCATTACATGTTTTCTGAACCATGAAGGAAATTTTCTCTATGCTTTTGGTTTATGTTTTCACAACCAGCTAATAATAGCCATTGTTTGTGCTTCTTGCATTGAATATAGTTATTTAAGAAAAAATAAAGTGTAATAATGTTATATGTATATGCAAAATATAATTTATACTTACTTGATATAAGGTTGAACCTCTTCACAATTCTGAAAGACAAAACACTGTACCTTGCTAAACTCTTCCTCTAATAACTCAACAAGTTTTGTTGTTCCAAAGTGGCGACATCTTGCATAAAATATTGATCGACTATCATCAAATGTTATATCACAATTTCTATCATCTCGGTTAAATCTAGTCTCAATTCTCCGCAAGTACATGGAGCAAAAAGTTAATGACTCCTTTGCAATGTATGTTTTCTGGATGAGCTTTATTAGTTACACCTTGCTTCAAGTCGCATAAGAATCAAAAAAAAAAAAAATGTATAAAAAACATTCACAAGAAGAAGTTAAAAATAAGAAGCTATTAGAAACATCCATCTAAATTGAACCGGGCACCTATCAACACCTTATTCGACAAATGAATGGGAAAATGAACCATGATGTCAAAAAATGCAGGAGGATTTATCTTCTCTAGTTTACACAATATCAAACAAATATCTTCTCTCATTTTCTCCAATTCAGTTTTTCTCAACTTCCTACAGTATATGCGTTGAAAGAAATTGCCTAATTCAGCCAATACCTCGCATACTTCTTTATTTAAGGACCCACGAAACCCAACAGGAAGTATTCGTTGTAAATGATATGGCAATCATGACTCTTTAATCCAGATATAATTTGATCACTTGAACTTACACAACTTAGAGATGTTAGAATCATAGCCATCAGGAAACTCGACGGACTTTAGGAATTCAAAAAAGTCAAGTCTTTCTTTCTTTTTCATTCCATAACAAGCAGCAGGCATCGCATTTTTCCATCACCTGATCAAGTGCAACTCTTTGCGAATTTTCATGTCCTCCAATTCTCGCCTGGCATTAAGTGTATCTTTTGTTTTCCCTTCTGCACTCATCAAGGTTCCTATGATGCTCACATATATTTTTCTAAATATGCATTACATCTAAATTATGCCTTAGTTTCAACTTAATCCAATAAGGCAAATTAAAGAAAATGTTGCGTTTAGTCCAATTTAACTCCTCGGGGTGTCACTTCCTTTTTTTGTTGACATGCTTTCATAGAGTTACATTTTGTAATCCTCGTAGCTGCATTAACACATCCTCCCCACTTAAATCTTGAGGTGTCTCCTTGTCTTCTCTTTTTCCATCAAACTTCTTACTTGTCCTCCAAAGATGATCTTTCAGTAAGTAGCATCAATGTCCCATGTAACATTTCTTATTACTTATTACGCAATCTCAAAGAACGTGTCTTCTCATTCCAAGTGGGACAGGCCATGTAACCTTTTGTGCTCTACCCATACAGATCCCCATATGCAGGAAAGTCGTTTATTCTTCACAAAACAACAACATGTAAATTGAAAGTTTCTTTACGATGAACATCAAAGGTTTGTGCACCATCAACCCATAATATTTTCAGCTCTTGAATCAGTGGTGTAGGTAGACATCAATGTCTTTTCCAAGTAACTTCTTCCCAGGAATAAGAAAAGATAGCATAAAGAACGGTTGTTTCATTCAATCCAACTGACCACATGCTAGAAGTGGTACTTCAGTTTCCAAATGGATTAAAACCATCTGTAGCCAAAGCAAGTCGAACATGTCTAGGATATTTTGCAAACCAAGAAAACTCACTATCAAAATCTTTCCATGCAAGCAGTGGCGGACCGAGATGGAGGCGAGCCTAGGCAATTGCCTAGGCTCAATTTTTTGTGCTATATAAAAATTTACATTTAATATGTGTAAAAATATAAATACAAGTTTTTAGTTTAAAATTTTAAATAATTCTTACAAAATAACATTATTATTTATATTTAAATTGATACACCTTACCGGTCAGATTCCACGAAAATAACATTTTTAGTACTTATGTCATATAATAAGCTTGATAGTAAATTTATTGTTTTTAAATTATAATTAATAAATATTTAAATTTTTATTGATAGAGATCATATATATATAAATTATTTTAATTCACATATAAAATATGAATGTCAAATTATATTTGTCAAAATATGGTTAATTTAAGGATAAGAAATGATAATATATACAAATGTTATTGACTTTTAATATATATTTATGATTTAAGTTACCAAGCTTTAAATTTAGAAGTTTTAGATAATATTCGAATATCTGCGTCTATATGAATTTATCATATACATCTCACTTCCAAATCGGTCTCATCAGATGAATAACATTTACTATCAGAAGTTATTAAAATCTTCATAAATTACGCAAAAGGACCATATTTGATTTACCTGGTTCATTTCCTAATAATTTTTTTGGTATATTATTTAATAATAATAAAAATGCAAAATTAAATAATCAGACTTCATTCTCAATTTCATTTTATTAGCATTAAATAAAATGCAATTTAAATAGGAACCCCTCAACACTCGATTATTTCAACGATTTATTTAATTGTTAATATAAGTACTTTGTGCAATATGGTTAAAAATTTCTTCGAACTATTTTTTGCCCAGGCTCATGAAAATTTGTGGATCCGCTGCTGCATGCAAGGGATTCCGCAGATGCCTCATAGTCATCATCAATGTATTTCTCTTTATGCCACACCATTTTCTTTGATATTTTTTTAGACATGAAAAGGCGTTGGATTCTGGGTTTCAAAGGAAAATACTTTAAAATCTTTTTTGGTATCTTCTTCCCTTTGTCGTTGTTAACTTTCCGCTGAGATGTTCCACAAATAGAACAACTCTCCACGCTCTTATTCTCATTCTAGAATAAGGCACACTCATTTTTACAAGCATGAATGCACTCATATCCTAATTCAAGATCTCGCAAAAACTTTTTAGCCTCATAATAAGAACTTGGAAGTGACTCTCCATCCGGCAATGCTAATTTTATCAATCTCAATGACCGCGCACCGCGACGCTGCAAATTTGAATTTATAAAAGTTTTCCTTAACTAACCTCTACTAACTAGCAGTAGCGGCGAGTAAAGGTCGATCCCACGAGAAATAGGAATTAAATTGTGACTATTCTCGTATTAAGAGAATTATAACTAATAAAGCAATAAAAAAGGGGATGGATTTTATAAAAATAAAAATAACAAAAGAAAAAAAAATCAAATAAAATAAGAGAAGTCCAGTTTTCGGTTCAGTTATCACCCAAGACATCTACCCTTAATTAATTGCGATGCTTTCTCTAACTTGCTAACGAATTACCAACCCTAGCTAACAACAAACTCTGTTAACCGAATTTTCCCTTACCAAATATTTAATCAAAATAAGCTCTTCGACTAAACCTAACTAGTGGACAACCTTGAATAAGCTCTCTAGATTTAAGACACTAGCAGCATTAATTCCTAAGAAAATGTATCAGTCTAAGCAATGGACACGAAAGCTCGGACTATGTAACTTATGTTCACGCTACCCTAGAGATGCGCGACCCCTAGTTTACTACTAATGAAATGAGAACAATAACAATTACGGAATAAAGTCTTGTCTCTAGCAATTAAACTATGAATATGCAACGTAGCCGGCCAAACTAAATTAAACACCATAATTCATAAACGTTAAACACAGATAACATGAATCAACGATAAATATAAATCCTTCAATCCATAGACAAATTAAAGTTAGGATTCAAACATCTCCTGAAATTGAATAAAAATACTAGCCTAACATACTAAAAAAATAAATATAAATAAAAGAGAGAATAAAATCTACTTCTTGTGCGGCTCCCTCCGAGTGTAGTGCTCCTTCTCAATCCGTGTGTTCCTGTTTTATTTTTATTTTTATTTTTTTCTGTCGCGTGAGTTTCTGTCTTCGAAATAAATCCCCGCATCTCTCTTCGTAAAATAATTGCCGAAGACTCACGCCTCTGCTGAGTCTGCTCACATATAGAGTGAGTCCAACCAATCAAAAATCTCTCAAGTTATATGTACACTCCAGCCCCTCAAATACTCTCTCTGCCAATTTTATTTGGGAAATTTTTATGCTTCCCACACGATTGGGAAGATATTATATAATTATCATTCATAACATATTAATTATGTATATATCTAATGAATAATAATTAATTACATTCATGCCTGAAATCAGTTACAGATTGGTGCAACCTCCATTCCTTATTTTTTGCCCATGATTTCCGGAAGTTTAGCCAAAAAAAAAAGAAGTCATGCTCACTTTGGAATGTAAATAGGAACAAGATAACTGCGCCATTTTTTTCTAAATTTATACCTAATACAAATCCTGAATTTATAGTCACGATTGTAGAGTATATATAGTCACAGTCGAGTATATATATATTTAACATATACATATAGTCACAGTCGAGTATATATATATTTAACATATACTATACATATACGGATCATATACTATACAAATACCACAACACAACATGAACGTACATATACGTATCATATACTAAACATATACGGATCATATACAGTACAGTATAATCAAACGATATACTGTATGCTAAAAAAAAAGAACTCTCCTTCTTTTTTGCCCGCGCGCGCTAAAAACAATGCTTTCATGGAAAATTAATTCTTCTTGATTTTTTTTGATTTACCGTTCATTGATTATTTTCAGAGTATATTGCGTTTATAACCATTATATTTCAGTATATTGTACCCAAAAAAAAATTATATTTCAGTATATTTTCAGTGTATGTTGCTGTAAATATGATGAATTCTCGCTGTAAATAAAAATGATGAGTTCTTGTTGTAAATAAAAATGAAAAAAAGTACATTAATATAAATATCGAAAAATGAAACAACATAAACTAATATATCTCAAATAAACTATAAATATACATCAAATAAAACATTGAAAACAGTATATTTTACATTCATCATCGGCTAGGATGTCTTAGTGGCTGCGAGGCTCGGGGGGACGCGATTCATATACTGTACATATACTCCAATCCAAAATCATCCTCCAACCACGTGTTCGTCGTCGAGTTAGACACCTCCAGGACTTCGAGTTCAACGACGTCAACGACAACCACGTCGGCGTACTTCGCCTGGAGTTCGAAGATCGATCTCAATCTCAAGTCCGGCAAGCCAATCGTGGCGGTGATCGACTACGATTCCGGCATGAATATCGTCAACATCACCCTCTCACCGTCGTCAACAAAACCCCTATCCCTTCTCCTCTCCGACAGAATAGATCTGTCTCTGATTCTACACGAAACTATGTTCATCAGGTTTTGAGGCGTGGATCTCAATCTCAAGTCCGGCAAACCGATCGTGGCGTGGATCGACTATGATTAGAGTTGCTGATCGGGTTCTCCTGTTCGAATGACTGCGGCGTTGCGTGGGCTGCTGCTCGCTGGCCGAAGTACGGGACCGCTGCCGAACGGCTGAAGGAATTTTGAGGGCTAAGAAATATTTCTTTTTTTAAGAAAAAGAAATGGAAAGAACTCTGATTTTTTTTTTTTTTACAATTGATAGAGAGGAGATAAAGTCTGATTTTAAATCGAGACTTAGAGGGGAGGAGATAAAGATGAGGGGTGTTCTCTTTTTCTTGGTAATTTAGAGATGAAATGGCGTGGAGGAGGGGTTTTAAGTGGCTGGACATTTGCACATAATCCCAATTAATTGCAACAGTTCTCTCTAAGGTATAATTATTGTAATATTTTTTACTTGGTTTAGTAATTTTATAAATAAGTATATAATGGGTATACAAATGTAATATAAATCATATCTGATAGTAAAGGGTGCAAATTGCATGTGTTTTCCATAGGATTGAAATCAATGTTGGGCCTTTTTATAATTTGGGCCACTTTTTTGCATTCCTTGGCCCGAATTAAATTATTGGGCTTTGGCATATATAGTGAATTAATTATGGGGCCTCGATAATTGCTCGTTTGACTCCCACCAAGGCTCACGTTCACAAAGTACTCCAATGCGTTGAAAATACATGTAAAATAATCAAAACAAATGAATTCATCCAAAATAATAAATAAGTCGAAAAATATAAACGTGCGAATAAATTAAGCATATAAAAATACACTATTACATTTTTTGACTTATCACTCAATACCATATCAATAGCTTTATTATTCAGTTTATCAAGTGGAGTAATTAGATTATAAAATTAAAAACAGGATGGAGAGTGGTTTGAGATTAGTCAATAGAAGTACGAGCAAAAATATCCATAGAGGAGTTAAAATTTAAATAGCAACATGATGAATTCCAGGTATTGTTGACTAAAATCCGTAATATCCGCACTGAGGAGATTATTTCCACATGTAGAAAGTTAATAAAAATGAGCCACCAAAGTTTGTCGCCATTAAGAAACTTTGGGTGGCCATAGACTTCTAAAAGTTTATCTTCTTATTTGTCACTTTCATGATTAATAAGAGCTACAGAAATATTACAAATAAATAAATAAATTGTCAAAACTTGGTACGTAATACTATAATCCCAAGTCAGGCTTTTTAAATTGTTTTGTGTTGTTTGCCTAACGAATTACAAGGTGGCAATTATCTCCATTTTATACGAAGACTTTTATCAATTACTATCATAAGATATGTATCTGTATATTGATATTGAATCTAGTGTACAAGTAAGTTGACAACATAAGTGAAAATATTTACTTGTGTATTTTTTTATTTTTTATTTTTGTGGATGTTTTTTACTTGTGTTGTCAACCTAATTGTACACTACGTTGGTTATGTACCATTTTTCTTAATTGATAAAAGGTGTAATTGATAAATTTGATTAAATTAAGAAATATTTCTTATTGAAAAAAATTATTAGAGAATGCTAATACACTGTACTTATGAGCCAAAAGGCTATTAAAAGTCGTTAGAGAGTTTGACTTGTTTAAAATTTATTTGTTTAACAAGTTGAGCTGAGTTCAACTCGGTAAGGCTTGAAAATAATTTTTTTGTTATTTCTAAAATTTAGCGTTAGTTTAACTCGTTATACATCGAGTCTGTCTCTAAAAATAAGAAAAATTTTAGCTCGACTCGAGTTGATAAAAACTCGAGATCGAGCTCGAATATCAGAAGCTTGTGCTCAGCTCAGCTTGACGTATATTTACAACCCATAACTAAAATATAACATAGTATTATCTGCGGTTGACACTTGACAGTACTATTAATAGAGTCGACTGAAGAATAAGAAAAAAAAAGGAGAAAATTAGGAAATTACATAAACTTTGCAGAAGTAATGGTCTCTATAACATTAGATGTTTATATATGTGCTTATATTGATTATTAGACTATATATGCAACAATACTTCATATATTTTTTATGGAATTTAAAATTAAAGAGTTGATCTCTTATGCGCACAACGCAAGAACTTATTCTACACACTTTCTTCTGTACCAGATTTTCAGGCATTATAAACGCACTGTAAATATTCTTACTTAAAAATTATGACAATTGAGAACCTGAAGTTTCCACAACCTTTTTTCCTCCATAAATTCACAAGTATTCAAAAACTTTATCATTGCCTACCGAGCATTATATCTGCGCCATTGCATTGAACCCAAAATTATTTTTATTGAAAAGTCTTAGTGGTAGTATAAATGACCTCGATCGGCTTGAAAGACTTTGGATCCGTTCTCAGTTAAAGACCTGCAAAACAGTGTCGGGGATTGTCCCGTCATAGAACTTCGACGGTCAAGTCAGTAAACACTGTATATAGTTTGTATGTATATTAGAGTGTGTAAAGTATAAAAAGACATAATAGGGTGTTATCTTGTTATCCAAGACTGTCGATTCCTGCCCAGGTGCCAAAACTGTCTGATTTTGTTAGGTCACGTGGCCCAATACACGTGTTGTTATTATCTTAGTTATATTCATTTTTATCAATTAGTCTGTCTTGTTAGACAGTCTAATCATACGATCTACCCGATTCCCTTTGGAACAGATTGCCTCTACATTTTCCATTGGAAGAGATAACTGAAGCTTTTTTTATTTGTTATATAATTAATTTAGTATTTTATTTATAATAAAGCATTACTGTATATTACATTTACACATTTTCAAAATATAAAATAAAACTCTGAAACTAAAAAATTGAATTGTATAAAATTAATTCTATCGGATTAAATTTAGTAATATATGTTTCAAACTAAGAATTAAAAATGAAATAATATAAAATATAGTTAAGTGTGTAAAAAACTCAAGTGACCAAATTTATTTAAGACGATTAAAACTATCATTAACTATAAAAGTTGTATAATATTTATTATAGTGCTTGGATAAAATTGAAAAAAGTGAAAAAAAAAATATTAAGAATAGAATTTACAACCGAAATTGGAGAGAAATTAACCAAATCATTTTTATTAATTAATTTGCCATAAATTATATATATAGATTTGGGTCCACGTATCAAATTAATTACAAACAATACAACTCAAGCATAGAGAATGAAGCGATGTGCACGGGGTTCACTACGCATTTAGTTATAATAAACATAATGCTTGACATAATGCTAATGGCAAATCTTGTATTAGGCCGATATACTCTTTTCAAAATATACACTCTCTTATAAAAATGACATACTTTAACTAAAACATTAAAAAAATATACAAAGTATGACATTTAATGGTTTAAATATTCATTTTTGTTTATAAAATATAACGAGTCGACCTATCTAACAATTAAGACGTCTCACATAAAAATATTTGTGTCGGTGATAGCATTTTTAAAATTCATTAGTGTAGGGTGTCACAAATTACGATTAACAAACCATGTATCATTTCTATTTTCATTTGCGCGCAAAAAAGGGAAAAAAAAAATAAAAAAACATCTATTGTTCTATAGTACTCGTGACAAAATAAAATCAAGATAATTATTTAATTCCTCCATAAATAGAAAAAGAAATGGAGACAGTCAATTGTGCGCACATGAACGCCCACCGTAATTAGCAAAAGAAGGCAGAAATATATAAATAAACAGTATCAAATATATATTATGCAATTTTATAATTGCATAATACAAAAATTCTATGGAGTTATCGGATTATTTTTTTATAAAGTCATCCACCTATTGACACATGTCTAAAGTGTATTTATTGCAGGGCACTTATTGCAGGACAGGTGTCAATACACTATTGGTGTTTCTTATGTAGCCATCCATCACTTAATGTATTGACACATATCCAAATTGTATTTATTGCAGGACACGTGTCAATACACTATGTTTCTTATGTAGTTATCTACCACTTAATGTATTGACACATGTCCAAATTATATTTATTGCACGACATGTATCAATACATTATTGGTGTTTCTTATGTACTTATCCACCACTTAATGTATTGACACATGTTCAAATTGTATTTATTGTCGGACACATGTCAATACACTATTGGTGTTTCTTATGTAGTCATCCATTACTTAATGTATTGACACATGTCCATATTTATTACAGGACACGTGTCAATACACTATTAGTGAATGAGTGTAGATGGCTCATAAGTCGAGTGATCCGACGACTCCATAGCAAAATTGTTGCATAATATCATAGTGGAGATTAAAAGAATAAAATAAAAATAAAAACAAAAAAAATGGTGGCGCAAATGGCGGGTAGCACAAGTAACCGAAGCGTTGACTTTTTACGGAGCAGGTAACAGTCCGTTACGCAATATACGGACTTTTGTACTTTCACGTTCTTCCCCTCCGTACATCCTCGCACACACCCTCTCTCTCTCTTTCTCTCTCTACATTTTCTTTCCTCTCTCTCGGTCTATATATACTCAACTTAGATTCACACATTTTAACGAGTTTTATTCGTGTGCTATAATATTAGATACCCTCTATACATACAAATAAAAAAAAATAAAGAAAAAAGAAAAAGAAAAAAAAATATTAAGAAAAACAGGTGTTTCTTTAATTTAGATTGGTTTGAAAGTTAAGACTTTGTGCGTGAAGATGATGTATGAACAACAAGTGATGAGGTTGAACAATGAATATGGTAATAATAATAGTAGGAAAAATAAGAGGCAGATGCATATGGATAATAAGAGGGGCAAAACGGGGATTGATCAAGAAGACGATGAGGATGAGAAAAACGTGGATTTGAGTGGGATGTCTTTGAACGTGTTGCCTAATCCCCCTCTCAATTTAGCAGCCATTGCCAGATTAGACCTCTCAAATAACAATCTCCAGGTAATTTTAATTATTTTTAATAATTTGGCTTTTTGTTTCCCTTTTCATTTCATTCTATTGCAGTTTACAATCTGTTTTTCCATGACTTGTATGATTGATTTTTATTGCTCCGTGTGCTGTCAAATCTGTGGAACTTTGCATCTGAGTATCTTAAATTTTTACTTTTCATGATTCTTATTTCAATTTTTTTTTTTTGTTCACGAATTTCTGGAAATTTAGTAGTTTTTTATTTTTATTTTTTTGCTATTGGTTTAATTGATTTTTAATTTTGGGAAGACGATTTTGGCCAAATAATTGTTATAATTGCCTGGACTTTCAATTATCTGATTATTGCCTAAACTGGTAATTTCCAGGAAGTTTCTGCCATGTTTATTACATGAACCCGTGACATAATTAAAACCTTAAAATACAAATATATTTAAAGTATTTCGCTTGAGTTTTCAGGAAACTTCATCAACTTGCTAAAAGTGTGTTTCAATAGTTGCAATAATCTTGTGAAGAATATAGTACTGTACGTATTTCCCAAACTATAATATTTAATATCACTATATATTAAAAAATGATGATAAGCAAAAGCGTGCTAATGAAATTGAAATAATTAGGTGTTCGAGTCGAATTTTTCGTACAATTCATGCTAAATTAGTGTTCAAAGAAAACATAGTACAATTACAATGTTAATTAGTTATATTTTTGAATTTTTTGTTGGGCAGAATATCCCAGAGTCCTTGACAGCAAGGCTCCTAAACGTCATCGTATTGGACGTGCATTCGAACCAGCTAAAGTCTCTCCCAAACTCCATTGGTTGCTTGTCGAAGCTCAAGATTTTGAATGTATCGGGCAATTTTTTGCAGTCACTTCCTAGGACCATTGAAAACTGCAGGTAATTAATAATTTGTCATTAGACTCATAAATTTTTGCTTAATTATACATGCAAATTAATTAATGATTAATGATTCTGTAACATATCATTTTCCGTACTTATAACTACAAAAGATTTTTATTTTAATTAAGGAAAAACCATGGGCCTCAAACTGTTAATTATATATTAATGAAATTTGCTAGTGTGTTGTTTTTGGTCAAAAAAATATCTCAGCATATCTCAATGATTCAAGTGGTTATTACTGAAGACAGAACTAAAGTCAACTTCTCAAATACGTACAATATATGATCAGTCACCTAATCCATAAAATAATTGTCCAGCCAGCTAATTGCACTTATCCTTCTCATTGCATAAATTATAATCCATTAAAACAATTTTTTATTATCAATTTGTTTGTTACAAAAACAATCGATATGACCTTTAGCTAAATTAACAAACACCCTAAAAAAAGGGGTGTACCAGGAATCCATTAAAATTAATTATTTTGTTGGATTTTTTTTTTAATTTTTTATTTTTTAAAACAACAACAACCGGGAGGGTGGGGGTTGTTTTTGTTTTGTTGGATTGTTGGCACAACTCTTCTATTCGGGAACTCTAACTAAAAACTCCTAACATAAGTACATCATTCTTCAAGGAAATAGAATCAAATTAGATGGACACACACAAAATATTATTTAAAAGTTGTCAGACAGTATTTGGTAAAAGTATTATGAAAATACATCCAGTAATTTGAGGTAGATAGATGCTAAATTTGTTCAATAACTTTTGCACTTTTGCAATTTTAAATTATAAACACTAACCCAATAAAAATCGAGCAAAATAAGCCCAAAAAATGCAAGAACTACTTATGTTCATTAATTCACGGACAAAATTTAAAAAACGGTTCATTAACTATTTTTCGAAAAAAATCCATTATATAAGACGTCATCAAGAATGGTCTACTAAGTTGTCACTTTAATAAAAATCTGTACAATAACCAATATAGTATACTGAAAGTTATCATTTGTAGATGTCATTTTTAGTACACTAAGTTGGCTATAGTACGAGTTTTGATTAAAGTAGACACTCAGTGGACAATTCTTGATGACGCTCTATATGATGGACTTTTTTTTTTTTTTAAAATGACCAATAGTGTACTAAAAATGGCGCTCTTAGATTTTGATTTGAATGGTTAGTGAATATTTTCTAGAATCCACTCCTAGACCAATATAGTGTACTAAAAATGAGGTTTGCAGATCACTTGAGGAGCTGAATGCCAACTTCAACCAGCTGAGCCACCTTCCGGCGACCATCGGTTTCGAGCTGGTCAACCTCAAGAAACTCTCGATCAACTCGAACAAGCTCCCTTACCTCCCCGACTCCATCTCCCACCTAACCAACCTCCGAACCCTCGACGCCCGTCTCAACTCCCTCCGAGCCCTACCCGACGACCTCGAAAATCTCATCAACCTCCAAACCCTAAACGTCAGCCAGAACTTCCAACACCTCACGTCCCTCCCTTACTCGGTCGGCCTCCTCATTTCCCTTGTCGAGCTGGACGTCAGCTACAACAGAATTACAATTTTGCCCCCCTCGGTTGGCTGCCTCAACAAGCTTGAGAAGCTTTGCGTGGAGGGAAACCCGCTCGTTTCGCCACCGGCGGAGGTCGTCGGGCGGGGGTTGGACGCGGTGAAGGGTTACTTGTGCGACAAGATAAACGGGAGGTTGACGACGAAGAGGGAGTCGTGGTTCGGGAAGTTGACAAAGTGCGGGACGTTTGGTAGAGGCGTGAACGTGCGGGCGGTGGACGAGAGGGAGGCGTACATTATGCCGAGCTATAGGAGTGTCGACGGGTTGGCTTCGCCTAGGTACGCGGGGATGTTCTCGCCTAAGAGGATTTTATCGCCAAAATCGTATTTCTCTAGATGAGATGAGGTCGTGTTGGGTTTGGATTAAGTCGAATAATTGGCTATCGGGAGGTTTGGAAGAACTNTAGGTGTGAGTGAAATTGCATTTTGTAAATTTTTGTGTAGTTTAATGGTGTGGCTCTTTTTTACTTTTCATGGTTGGGTTAATTTGCGTTTTGGTTTGGGTGATGTGTTTGGTTTTGAATTGAAGTTTGGATATTAGATGTTTGTGAGATGACAAAATCTTGTTAGGAGGGCATAATTAGTCCTCATGTTTTCAGTTGTCAAGCACAATTGTTTTTATGTTCTTTCTAATGCTATCTTTTGGCTAGATCGTGAAGATTAATTCCGTTTTATTGAATTTCTTTAGTTCATAAGGTAAGCCGGTATGACGAATAACCAATCCGCAATGAATAGGGAAGCCCTAATGTACGGAGTAGAATGCTTAACCGCCTGCTTTTATCTCTAGGGGTGCCAGTAGATTTCTTCTCGGCCGCGATTATAAGTTCTTGTCGTTGGTGTTGTTCAATGTTCACTATAAGTAACAATGCTTCTGAGTATTAAGTAATGATTAAGGTCTTTATGCGGGCCAAACTAATACATTCATATACATATACGTGTATAGATGGGGTGGATCTAATGAGTCCACTTGTTAAATTAAGTATGTGCAATTCAATCCTAGCTTTTGATTTTGAATAGATCACTGCCTCATATAAATCAATTATAATTACATTAATTATATAACAAATAATTATTATTGTTGTATTAAAAATAAATTAATTTATTTGATCGATTGCCGACATCGACGCTCGTTGACTGGAGGCCGTTTGCGGGAAAATGGCAGCAGCCTCAAACTCAAGTCGCTTGGACTCATAGGCCTGGGAGGCCACCACAGCGGTGTTGTAGGTGCCCAGCAAACACCTTTCTGCTAGAACGGGTATTTAATTTGAACATTTTAAGACTTTTAAAAGACCCGATGTATATATTTCAAAAAGTCTTAACAAGTTACGAGGTATTTAACTTATTTGATGTTGAGATTTACCAAGAGTTTTTAAGATTTGCTAAGATTTTAAAAACAAAAACCTAATATGAATTCACCTCCAAATTTATGGGTTGTATTCATTTGGGATTCTTAAATATTTGTGGGACTTTAAAGAAGTTGTTGAAAATGATATGTAGTTAAAAATATGTGAGTAGATGAATAATGAATTAAAGTTAATATGATGTGTGAGGATGATTGATTGGTATTATTTAATTACATTGATAATATTAAGGGGAGTTGTGTTGCATTAAATTTGAGTTGAATTTTAAGTTAAACAGTGTAAAACAATTATTCGATTGGTCAAACACAATTTTAAATGTGGTCAAACACGATTTGAAATGTAGTCAATCACGTCCTAAGAATCCTGTTGTATTTTTATTAATTTGAATTTTTTAAGACTTTTAAAAGTCCTGAGATGTTCATTTGAGATTTAAAAAAATTTTAACGAATCATGATATATTTAACTTATTTGACACGCAAAGACTTTTTAATCTTTGTTGAGATTTCATAAACTAAAAAACCTTATACAAATCTCACTCCAACCAAAATTCCTCCTCCAACTTAAAATATACAAAAATTCCTCTTCAATTTTAAAGTCTTCAAAAAATTTTAAATTTCAAAAAATTTTAAAATNAATAAGAATTATCATTTACTAAAAATAGTAGCCAAAAATTTAGGAAACATTTAATGCATACCATTTTTGGAAACTTTTTAAATATATGCATTAATTGCTTCTATATACACGTTTCAAATAAGATCAAATAAAATATATTAAAAAAAAATTACTTAAATAATAATTGATATTCATTATAATAAATTACAAGATTGATTTTCCGTGATTCATATTGATAATAATTTGGTAAAGATAAATATTATTTATTAATATTTGTAATACTTTCATTGATATTCATTATAATAAATTACAAGATTGATTTCCATGATTATGTTGATAATATTTTGGTCAAGATAAATATTCCACCGTATTTTAAGTTCTAACCATAATATTAATTTTTTTTCACAAATATTCACTTTTTATCCAAAAATAATTATGAAATTCTAAAAAAACATGTGTATATTTTGTAAAATATTTATACACTATTTAATTTTAAATTTATTTACATATTTTAAATTGATTACATAAATAAATAATCCTAACGTGCATTAAATATTTTTCATTACATAAAATAAAAAGAAAAAGAAGAGTACAACTTCTATAACTTAACTTTATAAATAATAATGACATCATATGACAACTAGTTTATAATAAAATTATAATTAAGTATTATATGATGAACACGAATAAGTAAAATTGTTATTCTTTCTTATATCAAGGAATAAATATATATAGTAAAATCAAATTTATATTAGTATAAATGTGTTAGTGAGATAATATATTAATTATTTTACAAGCTAGCCCTAACATGCTCATATTTAATGTTTTGACTAAGAAGACAACACTGATTAAAAGAGGTGAAAAATAGATTGTAACCTTATTGTTTATTACACATAACGTTGATTAAAAGAGATGGAAAATAGATAATAGTCCTATTGTTTTAGATAATTAACGGACAAAGCCTGTAAAATAATTTATTTAATATTTCTGTCTCATCGCACGGGTACGAAGTAGTATCTCTTAAAAGAATACATTTCGTTATTTTCAATGATCCTCTTGAAATTCTTAAAATTTTAAAAAATCTTAAAATGTCTTTTAAAATTCAAACAAATACAATAACACACCCTCTCTATTAGTGAGGTGAAAATCAAGTGAAAGCCCACTACCTTGACCCAAGCCCCAATTTCTCCGTAGATCCATCCATCAGATCAGCTGTCCTCCCACCTCCTTCTACCGGCAAAAATGTCAGCCGCCGCATCCCAACCCGATCCGTCGTCGGGATCCATCGACCCCCTCTTCCACGCCGTCCGGATCCTCCCCTTCTCCTTCCTCCGCCCCCCGCGCCTCCGCCTGAAGCTGCCCAGCTTCACCCTCCCCTCCCCCATGACAGTCTACGCCCTCATCCTCCTCACCTACTTCATGGTCGTCTCCGGCATTGTCTACGACGTCATCGTCGAGCCACCCGGCATCGGATCCACTCAGGATCCGTACACCGGGGCCGTCCGGCCCGTCGTCTTCCTCTCTGGCCGGGTCAACGGGCAGTACATTATCGAGGGCCTCTCGTCCGGGTTCATGTTCGTGCTCGGCGGGCTTGGGATCGTGATGCTGGATCTGGCGCTTGACAAGAATCGTGCCAAGAGTGTCAAGGTATCGTATGCCACGGCTGGGGTCACGTTCGTCGTGATCTCCTATGTTATGAGTATGCTCTTTGTTCGCATTAAGATACCTGGTTATCTTCGCTGAGTTTTACTTTTTCTAGTCTAAATTCACCTTTTTTTTGGAGACTAAGAGGATTGATTTGCTCGTTTTTACTAATGTATGACACTGTTGTTGCTACTGAGATATATAATTATATGGATTAAAAGGATGATCTCCATGTGTGAAATTGGGTTCTTGATGGTCACATTGCTTGAAGTTTTTTGATGAGTTTTGTGGTGTGAGATGAAACTCGTTGCAGTGATTGAATGTTGGATTTTGGAAACCACTTGAATAATTAGGTGTGAGGGACTGTGATGTGATACCATCATTGTCAGCTAGTTTCTGGAGTCATAAATTCGAAGTGTAAAGAACTGCTGAATTTAGTATATATTCTATGGGAATTTTTCCCTCTCGTTTTGAATTTCAAGACTTTCATACTTGGGCCTGTGGGATATTAGATGGGTATTTGCTATGGGATTTTAGTCAATTTCATGACTCAGTTGCTTTTTCCCTCAACAACATGATGAAAACAATGACATACTTTAAGTGTGAAATATATTTTGGTCATGAATCGGTAGCGAAGAATTGAAATATAGTTGAGAAAGAAATTTTGAGAAGAGTTTGTTGTGTGATCCCAGTACTTGTTACATTTCATAACCTATGATCATAGTATCTCATGCTCTTCTATTGCTTGATAATAAAGACCAATACATTAATCCCGGCTTTTTTGGTGTTCTGAGCCACTTAAGAAATTAAGTAGCCATTTCTATCTTTATTTTATTCCCTTTTTTCTTGAACCCCTTGATAAATGTCTGTATATACACTTTTATTGTACTTGTAAGGAAGCAGCTGCCACCTCTAATTTCAGGCAACTACCTCTGACTGAATGTTTAAGAATTGTGTTGTGCCTGCTTTTCTGATGGCTCACCCTGTTTTGACTGTGGTTTTGTAGTCTTAAGTCATGATAGGTTGAGTAAAAAGTAGTTTTGCTGGTAAATTAGTTGTAGGATTCAAGAGATTGTAGCTGAGACTGAATGCAGCACTGAACCTTTTTCCTTTTCTTTTTCGGTCTGAATTGTGTCCATTTGCTATTTAAATAGCAACAGAAAAATGATACTGAATCAGATGATGAGAAACAATAGTCTTTCAAATTGTAATGTGTTAAAGCATACCAGGTTTAGCATAATTCACATATCTGTAGGGCTTGGAGTATGGATTATACTAAATTTGATCGACCAAATTGTCGAGCCAACATAGAAAATAATTAGATTGACCACATTGATTTTGTCACGGTGAACACTTCCGATCTCGTTTCTTTTTTCTTCTGTTTACAAAACCAAATTAACACTGCCAATGTGTGGTGGCGTACATCTAATTTATTGGCTGAAGTGAAGTTTCTTTTATAGGCGAGGTAATTAGTTTTGTTTCAAATGTTGAGGAGTGAACAAAATGTGCCCAACTAAAACATAATAATGAATCTTAGTGTTCAAACTTGCTAGTATATCAATTGAGCTTGAAATTTCTTGCTTGGAAGTCAGTGTAATTATAAATCGAATTGAGGTGAAGAAAATTTTAAGTGGATGGAAAAAGCATCTTAAATTTTGATCCCAGTTTATTTTCTGAACATCATTGGGTATCTGCCCGTTGAAGGCTTGTTTGATACTGGTGCAGTTTTAAGAGTTTACTGCACATTCAACAATTTTCATCAAAAGCTGGATTTTGAACACATTAAACGTATAGAATTGTTGAATTATTGCTCTTAAAACAGCACTAATCCAGGCAGCACACAAATGACACCCTTTTTTTAGTCTATAACTCAAGAATCAGGATGGATAATTGTGGTAGGCTCAAGCCCTCATATGTATGTAAGATAAGCACAAGAATCATTTAGAAACTAGCTCTGACTACGACCACCCAAAATTTAGCAGCTCCCGCGAATCTCTATAATATAAAGCCATTGCACAACAAAATCCTTCACGAAGATGGAATTTCATATTAATACACGATGTACCATAAATGAAGAGAATTTGCTCACATCTATATTTCTCTCACGCCTCTCTGGATTTCTTTTCTGTTATCACGTCACCTCCTTGTGTTTCTTATCTCTTTTTCTTTTCTTGTTCACGTCACCTCCTTCTATTAGTGAAGTTTCTATAAAAAAAAAATATCAAACGGTGCAATGCACCTTGGGTCGCTACGGAAACATCCTCCTTGTATAATTACAAGGGTAAGGTCTGCGTACAACTGCCTCCCAGACCCCAACCTGTTGAGAATATACTGGGTATGTTGTTGTTGTTGTTGTTCCTTGCCTTTGCTCTCTCTCTCTCTCTCATTAGATATGTACGGGAAGAAAATGATCAAAACCCTCTCTCTCTAGACCCTCTCTTGTAGAAAATCCCTAATTTGCGAAAGTAGGCGCTCGGTAATTCCTCGCCTCC
The DNA here is from genome assembly GCA_008636005.1 of Striga asiatica. Lineage (NCBI taxonomy): Eukaryota > Viridiplantae > Streptophyta > Magnoliopsida > Lamiales > Orobanchaceae > Striga > Striga asiatica. Next base: position 1,501,428 of record BKCP01006183.1, read on the forward strand.
CGCCTCCTCTCAGTCGGCGTTTCCGCTCTGCCCGACATCGTTCGTCACCTGTTCGTCCCTTCATGTATCGTGACTCCCTCGCCCTGTGTTGAGCCTTGCTTTGCTGAACTCGTCGGTAGTCTATGTCAAGGTGAGGGTTCTGGTGGTGCTGAGAGGCGACGAGATGTGGGCTCCGTCCGACTCCTCGACATTGGTCGGGGCTGAGGTAAGGTCCCCCTCTCTTCCCCATTTACCGTCTCCCTGGTTTTGGAGGTGGTGTTGGGTTGAATGGTTCGATCGGTGGCGGACAGCGGCCCCTGCCGTCTGTCCGGTGGGCTTGCGGCGTTAAGGCTGGATGGGGAGAGAGGTGACGTTCGTCTAGGGGTGGTCCGTCTAGAGAAGGTTTTGGTCGTTGGGTGTGGTTCAAGCTAGCCTTGGTTATGCTGGAGTTTCTAATTCGGTACTCGTGCTGGAGTTCTATCTGTTTGGGTGGCTCCCTCCAAGTGCCGGCCCGTGGTGTGTTGCAATTTTGCTGGCTGAGAGGAGGGTTTTAGTCTATTATTACTAGTGTTGTTATGTCTGTGTTGGTGTTTCTATGGTTTCTTCGTTTGTTGTTGTTTTATGCTTCTTAGTAGCTTATTTTCCTCTTGTAGGAGTTGTTGTTTACCCCTGTGGGACTTTCTTTCTTAGTTTGTTTGTTTTGTGGTTGAGTTAGTATAGTTATCTACGCTCTTGATTTTGGGATGTCCTCATGATAGATTCAGCTAGATGGCTACTTGGTTAATTTAATTGTTGTCTAGTTGTAATTATGTGTTTTATCTATGAAATATGTCGTTTCGAAAAAAGAAAAAAAAATCAACCAAAAAGTTAGAAATGATAAAGTTTAAAGTAAAAGAAGAGAACCAGGGCGCGACTAGATATGAATCCAACCTGTTTTGGTTGGAATTGGTTGGTTAAAGTGAATTATTATTAATAAAACTGATTGGATGGACGATTTTGTGTTTGTGATTTAATATTATTTAAAATATAATGATTAAAGTTGATGTGACGTAAAAGTATGAAAAAAAAAATATTAGAAGTAATAGGTAGTTAAATTTTATGTGAGTGAATGAATTGTGAATTAAAGTTGATGTTATGTGTGATGATGATTCAAGAATATTATTTAATTATATTAATAGTACTGAGTAGTGTTGGTAGAGTTGTGTTACAAATTAGAAGATTTAAAATAAACTAACTCAATCGGCCCAAACCGTTTAAAACTAGTTTTGTCACATTTCCAAGTAGAGGTGGCCAAAACACAGGTCGGGCCCCGGGCCGACGGGCTCAAAATCATGGACCCGGAACCGGCACGGACTTATGCTCGTGTCGGGTCCATGGCCCAGCCCGGGCTGGGTCCGTCCAAATTAAGAAAACAAACAAAATATGTGGTTTTTCCCAGGCCGAACTTTGCCAGGGTCGAACAAACAAGGCCTTGGACCGGCTTGGTTAAAATCCAAGTCGAGCCCGTACTCGTACCCATGATCAACGGGCTTGATCGGGTGGTCATGTTTATATCCAAGTTGCCCCATTCATAAGTTAGTTACCATGCTTGGCAGTTGAAAGGTGGATTCCTTTGAAGGGATGAGGTTCAGATAAGCTTTGGGAGCTTGGTTTCATAGTAGAATGTTGGATTTTCTTTCCAAGAGTTAAGTTCCCAGTACAATGTTGGAATTCTTTCCAAGGGTTAGCAGTGACTGTCTTAGTCTTAGTTGGGGCTCCTACCTGCTTGCAACTGCTTTTCTACTCGCTTGATTGATTCCATGGGATCTGGGTATTCGTACCTAATACAAGGTGGCTGGCAATGCCATGTCCAAGGTCTTACCTGTTAGAAATCTGGGTGTAAAAATACACGGGAATCCTACGAACTGATATATATTTTTAGTTCTTACAAATAATCTAAAATAGAAAATTACAATTGAACTGAAAAATAAATTACAACTGAAAAATGAGTTAAAACAAAACGGAAAGATTTTAGCCGAGGCGAGTGAAACTCTTTCCGCAAGAAGAATAGGCCCCGTGTGGCAGCTAACGGTTCAGGCGTAACTTCTCCAAAGATACAACGACAAACGTCTCTAAATCTGTAGCACACCAGATTTATGAGCTTCGGCGAACTGAAACGGAGTCGAGAATTGAGCACTAAAAAATAGGAATAAAAATATCTCTCTTTTGCTATTTTGATAACAAATAAATATTTTTATATTTTTCTATTATTTCTTTTTCTCTATCTTTCTATTCTTTCCTTCTGTCTGGTACGTTCATTCAGTAGAAAGCACACATATTTATAGGGTTTATTGCACCAAACCCCCTGTATTATATGAAATATGCGCGTTTTACCTTGATATTTCAAAAATTGCCTCAAACCCCGTTGTATTTAATATTTACGGCGTTACTTTTTTGTTTAATTTACCATTATACCCTTACTTTATCAATGAATTTACGATTATACCTTACTGTCAACATGTAAACTTAAAATTAAAACTTCAAAGGTGAGGATTGAACTCTGTACCTTTGGGTTAGAAAAGGCATCTCCCAACTGGGCTACTCGACATGTAGTTGTAAATGTGATTCTATTTACATATATCTTAACATATAGAAAATATATAATAACATTTAATTATAAATAATGTATTAATTAAATATATAGATCTAAGTTATTAATAATATATTGATTAAGTATATATATATATATAATTAATTATAAATAATGTAATTGTTAAGAAATATTTTCTAACTTATAAATAATATAATAATTATGTAATTCGATTATAAATTACTAATATTTAATAATTAAATTAATATATTCTAAATTACTAATATATAATATCTAAATAAATTTATTTTAAATTATAAATATTCTAAATTGTAAATGATATAATAATTAATAAAATAGATTATAAATTTTAAAATAATATAATAATTTAATAAACAAATTC